>PVKV010000642.1:114872-264881 GCA_004027835.1 Alouatta palliata | reverse complement strand
CCCCACCTAATCTCTGAAACATCACTTTCAGCCTCCAGAGAGACATGGCTCAGTTAATGATTCCCTCTTTACCACTTCTGCCTTCAGCCTCTCCCTCTCTAAAGGTGCCTCCCTGTCCGCACTTTAAACATGCTGAAGTCTCTCCAGATTTAGAAATCACTGTCCCCTATTCCCCGTATCACTTTCTGGCAACTTTACTATACTTTATTGTCCCAGCAAATTTCTTGAAAGGATTGTTGCATGTGCTGATTTCACTTCCTACGTGCACTTACTCAGCCCACCATACCATGAAAACTTCTCTCGCCAAGTTCACCAAGTTTGTGACTATTTGCAATTACTTCTGTGGACATGTCAGTCCATATCTTAGGTGACTTCCTGGCACCATGTGACACTGTTGACTGCTATTGTCCTTCATGAACTCTTCTTCAACTTGACTTCGATGATACTAATCTCTTTAGTTTTCTTCCTCCTGCCACACCGTAACTCTTTAAAAGTTTGTGCTATACTGCACTATAAAACCCTTCTTCCTCTGACCATGGTGGTTTTCAAGTTTTTATTTGTATTGGTTTCTTAAGGCTGCCATAACAAAGTACCACAAATTAGGTGTATTGAAACAACAGAATTTTATTCTCCCTCTTTTCTGAAGGCTGGAAGTCTAATATCAAGTTTTTGGCTATGCCGGGCTCTGTCTGATGGCTCTGGGTGAAGACCTTTCTTTGCCTCTTCGTAACTCCTGGTGTCTTAGATGCATCATTCTCATCTCTGCCTCTATAAGCATTTCACAACATTCCTATTGCTGCTTTGAAAGAGTCCAAACTCCTCAGCATGAATTCCATGTTCTCTCATGGTCAAGCCTCTGAGTTTCTCACCTTCAGTTCTCTCACTCTATGCTTCTGCCATACTGAACTTCTTCCAGTTCTTCAAAAATACCATCTTTTCTCTCATTTCTTGCCCTCTCCACTGGTTGTTCTCTCTATCTGAAATATTTGTTATTTCTTTTTTTATCTGGCCATCTCGCACTCATTCACCCTGTCTCAGTTAGATGTCAGTTAGCCTTTCCTGAACATCTGAGATTGAATTATGTACTTCTGCAGTGAGTGTTCATCGCACACTCTAATTTCCTGTGATCACCCTTACCATAACTCTTTAACTATTTGTACTACACTGCACTATAAAACCCTTCACGATGCTTAGTACATTTAACTGAAGCCCTCAGCACTGTGCCTGGCAAATAGTGCATGTAGAGTAAGTATTTGTTACATGAAAAATGACAAACATACTACATACAAGCCTTCGGGAAAATGAGTTGAGTTCAGAATGCTATATTCCCAGACTAAGATACAGATCCTTAAAACTAAGTTACACGAATTTCTCATGAGTCATTGAATACAGATAAAGATGGAAAAATAGATGCTGGCATCCTTTAGCCCCAATAACTCCTACAGAATACTTACTGATTAAATTGAAATTTTAGAATAAAAAGAATATCAAAGATATTTTTATAGCCAGAAACAAAAGTTTATTCTAATATCAATGAATCCTAAATATGAAAAGAAGAAGCCTTTGATCTAGAGTCCAGCCTAATTTGAAAGCAATAGAGAAACAAGGAGACATTTCATAACTTCGTATTTTCCTCACCATCATTTTTATTCTTCTTTTTAACTAAGAAATATGTCCTCCCTGGTTTTTCAAGTCCCTTGACCCAGTTACAATATTCACTTAGTGTAAACAGGAGAAACTAAGACAAAACATGGCAACCATGTTCAACGAATTGAATTTTGTCCTTCCAGAATAAAGAACATACACCTCAGAGATATTGTGAGTTCAATTTCAGACAACCAGAATGAAGCAAGTATCTTAAGAAAGCAAATCACACAAACTTTATGGTTTCCCAGTACACGTAAAAGTTACATTTACTTTTATTAGTCTATTGTAGTCTATTAAGTGTGCAGTAGCATTTTGTCTAAAATTAATACACATCGTAATTTAAAAAATATTTTATTGCTGAAAAAAATGCTAACGATCATGTAAGCCATCAGCAAGTCATAATCTTTTTTGCTGGTGGTGGGCCTTGCCTCACTATTAATGGCTGCTGACTGATTAAAGTAGTGGTTGCTGAAGGTCAGGGTGGTTGTAGCAATTTCTTAAAATAAGACAACAATGAAGGTGGCCACATAGATTGACTTTTCCTTTCATGAAACATTTTTTCTGTAGCATGCCATGTTGTTTTGTAGCATTTTGCCCACAGCAGAACTTCCTTTAAAATGAGACTTAATCCTCTGCAAACCTGTCACTGCTTTAGCAACTAGGTTTATGGAATATTTTACATGGTTTGTTGTCATTTCAACAACGTTCATAGCATCTCCATCAAGAGTAGATTTCATCTCAAAACCACTTTCTTGACTCATCCATAGGAAGCAACTCTTCAGCCATTCAAGTTTTAACATGAGAGTGGAGGAATTCAGTCACATTTTCAGGCTCCACTTCTAATTCTAGTTCTCTTGCTACTCCTACCCCATCTACAGTTACTTTCTACACTGAAATCTTGAACTCCTCAAAGTCATTTATGAGAATTGAAATTTTGACCTCTTTCCATGAATCATAAGTTTGTTTTTCTGAGATGGAGTCTTGCTTTGTTACCCAAACTAGAGTTCAGTGGTGTGACCTCGGCTCACTGCAACTCCATGTCCTGGGTTCAAGCAATTCTCCTGCCTCAGCCTCCCAAGTAGCTGGTATTATAGGCATGTACCACCACACTTGGCTAATTTTTGTATTTTTTAGTAGAGATGGGGTTTCACCATGTTGGCCAGGCTGGTCTCGAACTCCTGACCTCATGATCCACCCACCTTGGCCTCCCAAAGTGCTGGGATTACAGATGTGAGCCACTATACCTGGCCTGAATGTTCTTAATAGCATCTAGAATGGTGAATTTTTTCAAGACGGTTCTCAGTTTACTGAGATCCATCAGATAAGAGGAATCACTATCATAGCTATAGTGTTACAAAATTCTTAAATAAGACATGAAAGTCAAAAATACTCCTTGATTAACAGGCTGCAGAATGGATTTTTTGTTAGCAGCATGAAAATAACATTCATCTCTTAATACCTCTCCACCAGAGCTTTTAGATGACTAGGTGCATTGTCAATGAACTGAGCAGTAATACTTTAAAGACAATCTTTTAAAAATATTCAGTAAACCATGCTGTAAACAAATTTGCTCTCATCCAGGCTTTGTTGTTTCATTTGTAGAAAACAGGCAGACTAGATTTACTGCAATTGTTATGGGCCTTAGGATCTTCAGAATAATAAATGAGTATTGGCTTCAACTTAAAGTCACCAGCTACATTCACCTCTAATGTGAGAGTCAGCTTGTCCTTTGAAGCTTCAAAGCTAGGCATTGACTTCTTCTTTCTAGCTATAAAAACTGTATATGACATCTTATTCCAATAAAAAAGCTATTTCATCTACACTAAAACAATGTTATTTCCTGTAGGCACTTCATCAGTGATTTTCGCTAAATCTTCCGGATAATTTGCTACAGCTTCTCCATCAGCACTTCCTGCTTCGCCTTGCCCTTTTATGCCATGGAGATGGACTCTTTCTTTAAACCTCATGAACAAACCTCTGCTAGCTTCCAACTTTACTTCTGCAGCTTCCTCACCTCTCTCAGCCCTCACAGAATTTAAGAGTTAGGGACTTGTTGTGTATTAGGCTTTGGCTTAAGGAAATGCTGTGGCTAGTTTAATCTGTTCAGACCACTAAAACCTTCTCCATATCAGCAATAAGGTTGTTTTGCTTATTTATCATTTATACGTTCACTGGAATAGAGTTTCCAATTTCCTTCCAGAACTTTTCCATTGCATTCATAACTTGGCTAACTGGTAAAAGAGACCCAGTTTTTGGCCTCTCAGCTTTCAACATGCCTTCCTTACTAAGCCTCATCATTTCTGGCTTTTGGTTTAAAATGAGAGACCTGTGACTCTTCCTTTCACTTAAACATTTAGAAGCCATTGTAGGGTTATTAATTGCCCTCATTTCAATATTGTGTCTCAGCTAGTAGGGAGGCTTGAGGAGAGGGGTAGAGATTGGAGAACAGCCCAGTAAAGCAGGGAGAACACACAGAACGTCGATCAATTAAGTTTCACATCTAATATGGGCATGGTTCATAATGCCCCAAAACAATTAAATTAGTAATATCCAAGATCACTGTTCACAGGTCACCATAAAAATATAATAACAATGAAAAAGATGGAAATACTGCAGAATAACCATAATATGACACAGAGGCACAAAGGCACATGCTGTTGGAAAAACGCCACCAAGAGACTTGCTCGATGCAAGGTTGCCACAAACATTTAATTTGTAAAGAATGCAATATCTGCAAAGCACAATAAAGCAAAGTGCAATAAAATGAGCTATGCCTGTATGTATCCTTTGTTGTTCCATAGAGTAGAACATGGACCAAAGAATGGAATTTTTAAGGGGTAAGATTTGTATTCAACAGAGAGTTCAGAATAAACATTTCATAGGTTGTATCATGTAAATTCCACATCAAAGAGAAGCTGCATGTGATAAAGCAATAACAATAGGTATGGTAGACAAAATAGACCACTAGCCAGATTAACAAAAAAGAAAAGAGAAAAGAATCAGATGCGATAAAAAATGATAAAGGGGATATCACCACTGATTCCATAGAAATACAAACTATCATCAGAGATTACTACAAACAACTTTATACATATAAACCAGTAAACGTGGAAAAAAATGGATAAATTCCTGGACACTTGCACACTCCCAAGCCTAAACCAGGAAGAAGTTGAAACCCTAAATAGACCAATAACAAGGGCTGACGTTGAGGCAGTAATTAATCGCCTACCAACCAAAAGCAGCCCAGATCCAGATGGGTACACAGCTGAATTCTACCACAAGTACAAAGAGGAGCTGGGACCACTGCTTCTGAAACTATATGAAACAATCCAAAAAGAGGGTATCCTTTCGAAATGATTTTATGAGACCAAAACCATCCTAATACCAAAACCTGGCAGAAACTCGAAAAGAAAAGAAAACTTCAGACCAATATTCATGAGGAACACTGATGCAAAAATTTTCAATAAAATACTGGCAAACCGATTGCAACAGCACATCAAAAAGCTTAGCCTTCACGATCAAGTAGGCTTCATCCCAGGGATGCAGGGCTGGTACAACATACATCAATAAACGTAATTTGCCACATAAACAGAACCAAGGACAAAAACCACATGATTATCTCAATACATGCAGAGAAGACCTTTGACAAAATTCAACAGCCCTTCATGCTAAAAACTATCAATAAACTAGGTACTGATGGAAGGTATCATAAAATGATAAAAGCTATATATGACAAACCTACAGCCAATATCATACTCAATGGGCAAAAGCTGGAAGAATTCCCTTTGAAATCAGGCACTAGACAAGGATGTCCTCTCTTAACACTGCTATTCAGTATAGTATTGGAAGTTCTAGCCAGAGTAATCAGGCAAGAGAAAGAAATAAAGCATATTCAATCAGGAAAGGAGGAAGTCAAACTGTCTCTATTTGAAGATGACATGACTGTATATCTAGAAACCCTATCGTCTCAGCCCAAAATCTTCTCAAGAGAAGCAACTTCAGCAAAGTCTCTGGATACAAAATCAATCACAAGCATTCCTATACACCAATAACAGACTTAAAGGAGCCAAATCAAGAACCAAATGCCATTCACAACTGCTACAAAGAGAATAAAATACCTAGGAATACAACTAACAAATGATGTAAAGGACCTCTTCAAGGAGAACTACAAACCACTGCTCAAGGAAATAAGAGAGGACACAAACAGATGGAAAAACATTCCATGCTCATGGTTAGGAAGAATCAATATTGCGAAAATGACCATACTGTCAAAAGTCATTTACAGATTCAATGCTATCCCCATCAAGCTACCTATGACCTTCTTGACAGAACTGGAAAAAACCACCTTAAACTTCATATGGAACCAAAAGAGAGCTCACAGAGCCAAGTCATTTCTAAGCAAAAAGAACAAAGCTGGAGGCATCACACTACCTGACTTCAAACTATACTACAAGGCTGCAGTAATCAAAATAGCATGGTACTGGTACCAAAACAGAGATATAGACCAATGGACCAGAACACAGGCCTCGGAGGCAACACAACACATCTACAACCATCCGATCTTTGACAAACCTGACAAAAATAGACAATGGGGAAAGGATTCCCTGTTTAATAAATGGTGTTAGGATAACCGGCTAGCTACGTGCAGAAAGCAGAAACTGTACCCCTTCCTGACACCTTACACTAAAATTAACTCCAGATGGATTAAAGACTTAAACATAAGACCTAACACCATAAAAACGCTAAAAGAAAACCTACGCAAAACCATTCAGGACATAGGCATAGGCAAGCACTTTATGACTAAAACACCAAAAGCATTGGCAACAAAAGCCAAAATAGACAAATGGGACCTAATCAAACTCCACAGCTTCTGCACAGCAAAAGAAACAGTCATTAGAATGAACCAGCAACCAACAGAATGAGAAAATATTTTTGCAATCTACCCATCTGACAAAGGGCTAATATCCAGAATCTACAAAGAACTAAAACAGATTTACAAGAAAAAAACAAACCCATCCAAAACTGGATGAAGGATATGAATGGACACTTTACAAAAGAAAACATACATGAGTCCAACAAACATATGAAAAAATGCTCATCATCACTGGTCATTAGAGAAATGCAAATCAAAACTACATTGAGATACCACCTCACGCCAGTTAGAATGGCGATCATTAAAAAATCTGGAGACAACAGATGCTGGAGAGGATGTGAAGAAATAGGAACACTTTTACATTGTTGGTGGGAGTGTAAATTAGTTCAATCATTGTGGAAGACAGTGTGGCGATTCCTCAAGGACCTAGAAATAGAAATTCCATTTGACCCAGCAATCCCATTACTGGGTATATATCCAAAGGATTATAAATTGTTCTATTATAAAGAAACATGCACATGTATGTTCACTGTGGCACTGTTTACAATAGCAAACACCTGGAACCAACCCAAATGCCCACTGATGATAGATTGGACAGGGAAAATGTGGCACACATACAACATGAAATACTATGCAGCCATAAAAAACAATGAGTTTGTGTCCTTTGTAGGGACATAGATGAATCTGGAAACCATCATTCTCAGCAAACTGACACAAGAACAGAAAATCAAACACCACATGTTCTCACTCATAGGCGGGTATTGAACAAGGAGAACACACGGACACAGGGAGGGAAGCATCACATACTGGGGTCTGTTGGGGGGGACTAGCGAAGGGATAGTGGGGGTAGGGATTTGGGGAGGGATAACATGGGGAGAAATGCCAGATATAGGTGATGGGGAGGAAGGCAGCAAACCACATTGCCATGTGTGTCCCTATGCAACAATCCTGCATGTTCTTCACATGTACTCCAGAACCTACAGTACAACAAAATTAAAAAAATAAAATAGTTCATAATTAAAAAAAAAAACAATAGGTATGGTATTATTTGCTGGGTACCCGTAATGTACCAGACACTGTGCTAGGCATTTTCATAAGTATCTCATTAACATCCACAACAGTTCTACAAAATCGCTATCATTATTCACATTTTTATAAATAAACTGAGGTATGCAGAGAAAGGTCACTTGGCTAAGCTCACATATTATTAAAAGGCAGAGGTAAGAATTGAAGCCAAGTGTTTTTGACTCTGGATTCCCCCACCTCTCTTTTCTCAAGCCTGCACTCCTCAGTGGTAAAAGTCTACAGAAACAATCTCTAAGACTCTCTTTTAACTCTGAGTCTAATCTTCAACTCATTTTTTCAAGATGTGTAGGGGAATTTAATTATGAATGTCTCACAGAAAGACAGACTAGTGAGCTTGAAATCTGAAGGCTGACAGGTGAATAAATGCCATGCTCTTTTCTACAAACATAAAGCCATTAGAATCTAGTATCATAAAACGAATTCCTTTCGAGATTTTTAGGAACACTGACAAAATAAGACATTATTTCCCAAATTTTAATCACCTCTATCTCCTTCATGGTTTTGCACCCGTCATTTTATTGTTTCTCAGGAAAAGTAAATTTTATTTTAGAGTGCTTTGTGTTAGGAAGATTACAACTTAGAGGATGGAGTAAAACTCAATTTGCAATCTATTTTCAGTCTATTAAGGGTAACTATTTAATTCTATTTGGAATTCATCACAGAAGAAAGATGCTTCCCTGGATTATGAAAAGCAAGGTAGCATTTCCTTGGTATTTGTCACACCTCAAGGTTGGTTAGGACTACCCTATCCAAATAAATTGAGACCAACAATAATGCTAGGGGAATTCTTCCTTAGAAAATCCAATTATATGAATCTATCCTTATTTTAATAGACAGGTTGGTATTCCAACGCTTTATTAACTTTTCAGTCAGACTTTATATTGATAGAGCTACCAAGGCCCCTCTATAGTTGATATCTTCAGCAACATCTCTCTTTACACTCCAAAAAGGTGGTTTAACCAATGAAAATGAAGATGATTTCTCATCTATATGTTATGTATTGCAGTCCTAGACTCCTTTCTATTCTCTGTGCCACTCTCCCAGATTAAAGTTCTTCACCTCTCACCTAAACCATGATAAACACCTTCTAACTCACCTTCAGTCTCTAATATTACACTCTCAGACTCACCTTTTTAAGTAATAGCTCTGAGTATGTCACCTTTTTCTCCTCTTCAAAAAAAAAAATGTACCAGTGAATTTCTATTAACCATAAAATATCATTTTTAGCTTTTAGGCAAAAAATAGGATTCTCATTTTGGCCCAGAATTTACCTGTATGAATTCTATTTCTGGCAGTATAGCAGACTAAATACCCTGAGTGAAATTACTATCTAAAATAACCTACATGCCAAATAAAATGTAAAAATAATCTTTTGAAATTAATTGCTGTACTAACATGAAAGAATACAGCTAAAATAGAAGTAAAGGAAGGACTCCTGATATGTAAGCAACTGCCAAAGATTCCAGTTGTCAGAGAGTTTTCTACTGACTTCTGGTGATTTTAACCTCCTCCTTAATGGCTTCACCACACACAAAAAGGAGTAGATAAAGCAGTCTTCACAAAGAGGTGAGAATGGGGTATCTCACATATATAGTATCCCAAAGAATATCACACCCAGTGTAAGGCAGAACAAGAAATAAATCTGCCGCACCAAAGGAGAAAATCAGGAACCTTATTATATTAGTTAGTTTTCATACTGCCACAAAGAACTGCCCAAGACCGTGTTATACCTGAGTGAGTTAGAAAGAAAGTGCCATACTCTGAGTTCCAATTGTGAGTCCTTTATTGCCGGCAACCAATAGATGGCTAACACTCAAAATTCTCTTGAGAAGGGGCTTGATTCCTTTTTATACCTTAAGATAGGGGAGGCGGAGCCTAGCTGAAGCAGAATTTATAGAAGCAGAACAAGCAAGTTAGATAAGGACGCTGGTAATAGGAGGCAGGAGGTTCCCATGATTGTTGATTACTAAGGAGAGTATACACAAGCAGCTTCCATGATTGCTGGTTACCAAGGCGGGCATTGGGTACTTGCCATACAATCAATTAAGGGGGTATTCACAATAGCAAGTGGGCTTGCCAAGCAGGATACGGTTACAATGGTTATATGCCTCTATAGTTTTAAGCACAGCGTGATCCAGCACAGTAGCATGACCCAGGTATACACTCAAGGGAGAAATGGCAGGAGGGGTGAGGCAGAGGTTAAGATGGAGTCCGTCTGGCTCTCAGCAAGATGGAGTCTGTCAGGCCAGCACAGGGTAAATTAGTACAACTGGGTAATTTATAAAGAAAAGAGGTTTAATTGACTCACAGTTCTGCACGGCTAAGAGGCCTCCAGAAATTTACATTTATGGTAGAAGGAGAAGGGGAAGCAAAGCAGGAAAGAAAAAGGAAGCAAAGGCAGAGAAAACTGCCTTATAATACCATCCGATCTCATGAGAACTCACTATCACAAGAAGAACATGGGGGAAATCATCCCCATGATCCAGTCACTTCCCACCTTGTCCCTTCCTGGACACATGGAGATGATGGAGATTACAATTCGAGAAGAGATTTGGGTGGGGACACAGCTAAACCATATTGCTTATCTATATTGATTTTGGTGCTTAAGAAAAAGAAAATATATCTTGAGAAGCACATGTAGGTTCTTCTCATGGTGTTATAGTCCTGATACTTATGTAGGTCAAAAAATTTCACATGAATAATTTATTTAGAGTGATTTCATGTTTGTAGTGCCACCATACAACTCCCAAAAGCAAAGGCAAATCCTCTTTGGAAGAATCTTTGAGGCCTTCAACTTAGGTCTCAAAGAACTCCCATAGATAAAGGTTCACAGGAAATGAATAGTTCATACTCAAAAATTTAATGACACATAACAAATCATCCTGAGTGGGAGAAAGCAGAAAGAGCAGATAGTGGAGCCCAATGTGTAAAGATTTCAGATACTGCAATTATCAGACACAGATTATGAAATACCATATATCTAAAGAATTTTTAAAGCTTGAAAACAGAATAAGGAATAAGAAACTATAAAGAGGGACAAAATAGATTTTTAAGAAAAGAAATAGAATTTCTGCAAATGAAAACATAATTGAAATCAAATTATACCCTTCCAACCTTATCTCACACCGAATTTTTGTTGTTTTCTACATGTTCCCTGAACTTTCTTGCCTCTGTTCTTCTGCTTTCATTACTCTCCCATTTTAAACTATATATTTTTTTCTCAGCATTTTAAGATAATATCCATTGACTGAGGGTCAGATCCAATGCTAACTTTTTTATTTAGCCACCATAGACATCCTCCTAAATGAAATTATTCATATAGGTCTTCATGTTTTGTTTACACTACATGTGACATTTAGAATATCATTTATTAGTTTGTTGTTGCTAGATTTATTTGCAATATTAGATTATAAACAACTTGAGAAAAAAGAGATTATAATGTAAGCAATTCTATTTGTCCCAAGTGGGCAAGTATTTTACCCAGAATAGATGTTAAATATATGCCGATCATACTGATTGGAGCTCAAAATTATTTTACTTCTATAATGTATTCCATTCTATAGCCATAGAAACTTAAGCAATGTACAACCAAAAGGCTCATTTGGCCTCATTCCCACTGTGCCTTATTTATAAAAATGAATCTTTAAAATTTTGTCTCCTATAATATTATATATCTTGCTCTCTTTCCATTGAGCTAGATTTATGACAGTAGGAGACCCATATTCTTTCTTGCATCAAATTAAGTCCCAGTTTTTCCCAATTTATGCTATTGTATTACTATTACTATTATTATATTGCATTAGTAATAAAATAAAACCTATTTAAGACCAATTATGTTAAATGTATTTAGGGCTTTTTTAAATTGACACATAATAGTTTTACATATTTGTAGGGTATATACTGATGTTTTGATACAATGTTTAGTGATCTGATCAGGATAATTAGCATATCCCTCATTTAAAACATTTTTCATTTCTTTCTGTTGGAAACAGTCAATATTCCCCCTCCTTCTAGCTATTTGAAACTATATATTACATTACTGTTAACTATAGTCATCGTACAATGCCATAGAACATTAGAACTTATTCCTCCTATCTAGCTGTCATTTTGTATCCTTTAATAAATCTCTCCCTATCTCTTCCTTCCTCTTCCCCTTCTCAACCTCTAGTATTCTCTGTTCAACCTTTTTTTTTTTTTTTTTTTTGAGAAGGAATCTTACTCTGTCCCCAGGCTGGAGTGCAGTGGTGCTATCTTGGCTTACTGCAACCTCCACCTCCCAGGTTCAAGCGAGTCCCCTGCCTCAGCCTCTCAAGTATGTGAGACTACAGGCATGCACCACCAGGCCTGGCTAATTTTTTGTATTTTAGGAGAATCGGAGTTTCACCATGCTGGCCAGTAGGGTCTCGATCTCCCGACCTTGGAGACTGACTTTTTTTTAGCTTCCACGTAAGCGTGAGAACATTGAGTGTTTAACTTTGTGTTTAGCTTATTTCACTTAACATATTCCACTTCCATCCATGTTGCCACAAATGACAGGATTTCACTCTTTTTACGGCTGAATAGTATTTCAATGTGCATACATGTTTTCTTTATCAATTCAGTTATTGTTGGACAACTAGGCTGATTCCATACCTTGGCTTAGTGAATGGTGCTACAGTAAACATGAGGGTGCAGTTGTCTCTTTGATATACTGATTTTCATTCCTTTAGATAAATGCCTGGTGCGATTGCTGGATCATATGGCAGGTTCTATTTGTAGTTTTCTGAGGAATCTCCGTGCTGTTCTCCATCATGGCTATACTACTTTGCATTCCCACCAACAGTAAATTAAAGTTTGATTTGGAATTTTTTTTAAAGCATTAATATAAGTTATTGAATTTAAGTAGGTCTGACAAAAATTTGTACTCTTAAGGAGAAGTGAAGCAATGCAAGGTAGACAGTAGGTGTTTTGGGCACTAAACATCAGGATGACTTGGAATGAGATCCTGCTTAGGAAATTTAGAACACTTTAAACTAAAATGTAGGTTGTCTATGAGTCAAATAATGGTTTTAAAATGTATTCATTGGAGAAAAAAGAGTTAGGTGGAAAACATAAATAATACAAAAAAATAAGAAATAGAAAAGATGGAAAAAGCAGCTACAATGAGGGTTAAGACACTAAATGTCTTTTAGAGAAAGGGAAAACAATGTGGGTAGACTCATAGACATCAGATTAACAGCCAACCATCTTTTAAAGCTCCCTTTCTCTTGGGTAATACTAAATGATTTCAATTCTAAAAACGAAAATCTGGCATGAAGGAGTTATGTAACATGGCCTGCCCACTTACGGGATTTCGAGTAAAAAATGTAAACCAGCTGTGATATTGAGGTTTAGGAATCATTTGTTGTCCATATTCAGTAGCTTTTCCCATGGAATTACAAAAAGAATTGCATGATGGATAGTCTATATCCTAATTATGCAATTACACAGTGGAAAAGAACAGCTGAAGAGGAGCCATTCATCCGTGTGTCCAATGCCTGTGTAATCTATGTATCGCATCACGGATGGAGGTCTTATATACAGCAAACTATAATTTTATTATAAAATGTTGGTTTTCATATGGGATTAGAATATGTGTATTCAAGCCAGTAGAAACAAAATTAGATCTAATCTAAAGCTCCAAGCTGAACGTCAACCAAATTCAAATGAGTTATCATTAAGATTTTAATATATTTTAGAGAAAAAAATACTGTTCTTGACTTAGTTCCTCTGCTCTTTCAAGTACAGTCAGTCCCAAAGTAGGAATATCACAAGGCATCCCAGCAAATAAAGATATTAAAGGCAAATACTAAAACTTTCTAGGTGTTAACCTAATGGAAGTCTCTGAACTTAATGGAAAATACAAGTGCTGAGCTCAGAGTAGGTAATCACTCACCTATTTTATCAACTATTTCTGTGCCCTTGATGTCAAGAGAGGTTATTTGTGCTGTATCTCTCAGAGGAATCTCTCCCTGCCAGGTTACCAGAAAGCAATTCTAAATGTGGAAAGTGTTAGCTATTCAAGAATGGCAGAATGAGAAGTCAAAAAAATAAAAATAAAAAATTCACAAGCTCAGCTAACCTGGAAACGTGGCATGATGGAAAATATTACCTACAAAGTGTTGGAGGAAGAGTCGGGGGTGGGGCGGAAATTACAAAGAGAGCTGTAGCAACAGGTGACTTTTCAAGACACCTGTAGCAGAAACATTTGCTGACTTTAACTCTTAATCATTATTAAATCACACTGAACACCAGAGATATTTGGTGGCTAGTGAACAGTGAAAGGGAAGTTAGCCAAAATAAATGCAGGTAAAATTTGCCATTTATCTTCAAAGGGTAAAACATCTTCAGCTCAAGAGAGCAGGAACACTTTTTCTCTTCCCTGCTCACTTTGCATCTTTGTCTTGGCCTTTCTTCATCGTGTGGGGTTTCTGGTCAGCCAGCAAAGCTCCCCTCACAGAGCCTTGTCTTTGCTTACTGAAGCAACATGTCTTTCACTGCTACAGCATGTGACAGGCTTCGGCTTGGAAATGGATTCGGGATTTAGTCCTGGGCCACCGGTACAAATTGCAGAGAACAGCTTGCTCAAACTCTGGGGGAAAGATGCTGACTTAAAGTAATTGATAAGGTCATTCCTGCCAGATGATCCTCCAGTGGAGGAAAGGTAACTACTATGCTTAGTAGAGAACTGGGAACATCAGTTCCAGAAAGAATGGCTTCGCATTTCACATGACATCCAAGAATTATATCACTCCCTGTAGTCCACCGTATAATAAGAAGTCTGCAGCTTTCATTCTGTAAAACTTATTAATCATTTGTGGCTGAAAAATGAATCAGTGAAGTTAACCTACATTGTCAGGTTTGATTTATCTGGAGGTAAACAACATTCTAAGAGGATTTAGCGGGCTAGTGTTTAGTAAAAGGATATGTCCAGGTCGTGGCACTACATAGATTGAATGTCCAAACATTTAAAAGCTCTTTCATCATTGGACTGAAGAAGAAAATGACAGCCATCATTTGGTGACCTTAGAATGTCCCAGCCATTTGTAACAGACTTTCAGTAGTGAATCTAACCTCCCATCAGGCTTGGGTTAAATAAATGACAAGTTATTTTTCTGACTTTAAGATTAATATTGAGCTGCCCTGTTATAAATATGTTCTTCTGAATAGAACATTAAATTACAATTATTTGGAGGAGTAAGTGGAGGAGGAAAGAAGAGAGAGGCAATTTTTTTTGCTCCTTTTCATTTTATTTCATTAGGTTGGTGTCTCCACACCTCATCATAATATTTTTCTGTCGATACAGTGATTGCTACACTAACCACCTGTGCTAGACAAGCACCTGCCTTAAAAATGCAATTTTTAGCTAAGATTTAAATTGCAAACTAGAATTCCAAGGCCCCCTGCCAAAACAAATTCACTTTTCTTTTGAAGAGTATGTTGTCTCCCAAGAAAGATTTTCCTGTACAGTACTCTATATTTTGACTTAATAGCAAATCTCTCTTTCTCTCTCACTAAATTTTTTTGTCTCTTGTCAGCTGGTTCAGAGCAATATCTTCATCAAATTCTCAAACAGCCAAATGGGAGGACCCTATCAAATTCTAAAAATTGACTTCTCTTAGTCATTAACTCACTCATATTTGAGGGATCAAATGTGTTCCTAATATAGTAATTCTGCCTTAACCATGAGCGATACGTTCCAAGAACCCTCATGGATGCCTGAAACTACCAAACACTATACATATGTTTTTTTCTGTTCACGCATACCTATGACAAAGTCAAATTTATAAATTAGGCACAGTCCTCTTGTGCTCTGGGGACATTATTTAGTAAAATAAAGGTTAGTTGGACACAAAGACTGCAATACCAAGACAGTTGATCTGATAATGGGACGGCTACTAAATGACAAACAGGCAGGAGTGGGTATAGCGCGGATACACTGGACACAGGGAGGATTTGTATCCTGGGAAGGACAGCACGAGATTTCATCATGCTACTCAGAATGTTCCACAGTTTTACACTTATTAATTGCTTATTTCTGGAATTTTTCATTCAATATTTTAAACCTCAGTTGACTACAGGGAACTGATATCTTGAAACACAAAACCTCAGATAACGGCGGGGACTACACCTTTACAGCAATGAAGACTTCCAAGAAAAAAATTTCAAATGTGGCAAACTGAGCTATTTGTTTATGTTTAAACTTTATTTGAAGAGCATATTAAAGTTTATTTTATAATCTAGTTCTCAAAAAGGCTAAGAAGCTCTGTCCTCCAACTCTCATGTCCACTGGTTTCCAGCATGCAGTGGGCAGCAATGGAATGAGCCCCACCTCTGGAGAAAGATTTGAATCTGAATCTCTGCTTGGCCTTAAGAACCATCAATCCACCATGCTATTTCTTTTAACATAAACCTATTAATAAGGGTAGGAAAAAGGGATGAAAATTAAATGTGACTTTTCCTAACATAAACTCATGGAGAAATCCAGAAATACCTTCAGTCAGGACACTGACTCTAGTATCTCATATTGAAATGGTTGCCATAAACATTGGTGTTTTATGATAGCAAATGGGCAGGGGTAGCCCTCAAGAAGTGCTCTTAAGAACCAACACAAGTGTCAAGTGAGGAATCTCACTGAGTCCGAAGACAGAAATGGCAGAAACCTCACTGGGCACCTCACAGGATTAAAATCCTCTTATCACCTCTTCACACCACTGGTGTGTGTGTCTCACTGTGAAACAAACAGTCAACCATAAAAGAAATTAAACAAGAAAGCAGCTGATTTTGTGTTTAACATGAAACGTCTGAAATCTCTTAAAGTCCAAATAAGCCGCATGACTTGTCAATTTCTACCTTAGGACTATTGGGAGATAGATCTGATGGAGTGCTCCTACATGTCTTTTATTTTTCTTTGATACATACCAGTTGTACACATTTTCCTACTCATCTTGCTAGGCCAGGAATGCAAGGCTTATTTCTCAGGGCTATATGTGTAGAAAGCAATCTTAGAGGGATGAAGTACTCTCTCCCTCCATGATGAAGAGCAGGTCTGTTTATTTAGTATTTGAAAAATGGGTCTCCCAAGCCTGATGTTCCTCAGCTGCAACACAAAACATGCCCTCTTCATGTTGCATGTATAATATTCACCTTTTTATTCTGTGTCACCCCGCTGAAACTCAGTGGGCAAATGGAACTAATATAACCATGATGTCACTTGCTGTGCTGTGAATATATAATCCTTCATCTCTGACTCACAAATCTATACATTCTGCCAGCACCCATGAAACAGTAATAGGCTACATTATTAGCCTGTGGGTTAGCTAAAACCAAACCCCAGACCCAACAATGACATGTTTGTGCTCCTACTTAACTGTGACCTTCACGAGTACAATATTTGAGTTCCATTATTTTGGAACCACATGAATACAGTGCTTGTACAGAATAAGGACTAAGAAACGTGTTCAATAATTAGATGGCTGAATTAATTATTCACCAACTTTACAATATGCAATTTTGTGTTTAGTTTTACATAAAATAGCCCATGACTCTAAAATAGACCTAGAGTCCATATTAAAAATAAAAAGTGGGAAGACAATTAAAAATTAAAAAGTAAACAGTGACCCAACTGAGCATGAACAAGGTTAATTCTTACACCTGAACAGAAGATCATACTATTTCATATCTGAATAATGGTTTACACCTTACAACGTTCTTCCACATCTATTTTGCACCTCAAAACACAGAGACAGGAAAAACATCATTATCTCTTCAGGGATGAGAAAGTGCATTTGTAAGACAAGCTGAAGATCATTAGGCTTGTAAGTAGCTGAGAAAATTCTGCAATCCAGATATTTACCCCCTCAAAGTTAGGGCTCATTTCAAAATGTGGTATGTTCCACAGCTTCTTTAGTATTCACATTGCTTCTTTTGAAGGCTTCCTCTCACGCACTGATTATGTTTAATATGCATAGTCTCACCAATATTTTCAGATTCCTTAGTGTATGTGGTTGTGAAGGAACACAATTTCATTATTTAATAAGAAAAACGGGTCTGCAACTCTTTTGAGTATGATCTGTTTTGAATACCACATCGTCTCACACTCCACATATTCAACTCAACAATACAGTGAAGTCAGTAGATCTAATAGATGCATTTATCTTAGTACAAATTTCAAAATCTAAGCTATAAACTCAAGATTTTCTTTTTGAAAAGACAAGTCCCATAGTGCAATATCTATTAAAACTGTAGATGTGGTAATAGACGGATTTTTTTTTAACAGATTTACTTGTGAACAGGGCGAGGTTTATAACACTATTAACATAAAGCTTGTTACTCTTAAATCTCCAAAGTCCTTTTTCTAAATGCTCTAGAATTGCGTGTGAACTTTTAAAGAACTGCTTTTTTGAACTAGTTTTCCATCTTTTTGAAATCATCTTAATTTATGATAATATATACTATCTTGTGCTAAGTAGAATAAATTGCCTGAAAGGCAAGCAAAATGCACTTAAGTATTATACAAATCAGAAATCATTCACATTTCCATGTTTTTCCAAAGTAAAACTTTGAAATATTAGTAGTTAAAAGTTTCCTTCATGATTTGTATCTCACAACTTCAGCATTATTTCCTCCAGAGTATTTAGGATTTTTATCAGTCATATGAGAAAAAATAACCAGAGTCTGAACAAGTTGGTAGTTCTGCTTTATATGATCCAGGTGGCTGCAAAAAGAACCAGCCTGACATATCCATATTATATTTCATAATTTCTCATTTCTATGTAATTGATAAACTCCCAAAATTTAGACTTGTAACATACTGATTTAAAGTTATGGACATTTTCTCAAAAGATCTAACAACAGTGTGTCAAAAATATGTATTCAAAGTTTCTATTAGTATATTGCTTTTCAGCACTGCTGAAAATCAGACTACGTCAATGGCAAATGAAAGTCTTTCATTCAGTTTCCTAGATTTCACAATTAATAGGACCAAAAATAACATACTTTATGTGTTGTGGATGTGGGGTAGGAGGCATGGTAGAGTGAGATGATAAATAGTTCAGCAACATGCAGTCAACAGATGCTCTAAAAGAATCCAGTGAGTAGCACAGCATCAGTGGGTTGCTTAGGACACTCATTCAGCTCTAATTTCACTCCGGAATGTCCTGCAGAAGGTACTATATGACCTTAAATTCATCTGTCTTTAGAAAAATGCCATCCGAGTTTTTATAAGTGCAAGATGCCAATTTTAGGACTGTATGGATTTCTTTTGTCATTCCTAATTCAATCACATATCTAACATAAGAAATACATAATGGATTTGTTATTTTACCCAACCATTAGACCAGAGGAAAACAATCTGTAACAGTACACAACCAATATATGATACGAACATGCTAGAGAGAAAGTAAGCGAGATAGAAGAAAAGAAGAAATAAGAAAGACAGTGAAGTAGTAAATGAGGGACAGAGGAAAATGAAAAGAGAGACAGGCAGGGAAACCCTCAATCCAGGTGGCCTGGTGAAATGCCTGTGTTCTTATCTATTCCCTGCTCCTGCTTCTACTCAGTTCCAAGCTTGTTCTCAGGTTACTGGTCCAATACAGATAACTGAGTTAATGAATCCACCTATCTCTTACCTAACATATAGCCACACAGGTTTTTATTTCAACTCTTATTTGAACTACTATGTGTAGGTAATAAGAATTAATCATACAATGGCCCAATTTAAATTTCAGGCTAACTCTGAATGACTATTTAGGTATTAACTTCATATTTATTTAAAAAGACATAACTCTTAGATGTTTGAGAAGACATAATTGTTTAAAACCTGCACCATAATATTAAGCCAAATGAAACTCAAAGCTTTTCTTAAGTGAAAGATTAAAGCATGATGTAAACAGTATGAACAACTAACAATATATGGACCTCTAAACAGGCTAAGCCCAGAAAATATGTATTTCCTACATCAGAGAGAGCCCTCTTCTAAGCTCTTTTATTTGCCACTTATAATCTATTTGAATGTCTACTTTCTTAATTCTAAGAATAAAGAGTTCTAAGAACATTGTTATATTGCATAATATTTAGCTACTTATCAACAATTTTTATCATTTGATAGCAAGGAAGGGAGCCAGGGCTGGGTGCAATGGCTCACGCCTGTAATCCCAGCACTTTGGGAGGCCAAGGTGGGCGGATCATGAGGTCAGGAGATTGAGACCATCCTGGCTAACACAGTGAAACCTCATCTCTACTAAAAATACATAAAATTAGCCAGGTGTGGTGGCATGCACTTTTATCTTACCAGCTACTTGGGAGGCTGAGGCAGAATAGCTTGAACCTGGGAGGCAGAGGTTGCAGTGAGCCAAGATCACGCCACTGCACTCCAGCCTGGGCAACAAGAGCAAAAAGCCGTCTCAAAGAAAAAACAAGGGAAGAACTAGATAAATGGTGATTTTCCTTCTTTCAGGAAGGTGAACATACAGAGACACACATGTCATCTTTTCTGTGACGCTACAGAATAGAATTGTAACTAGTAAATTTATGACTTCAAAGTAGAGAAAAATATAACAAAAATTCATTGGTAAATTTGAAAGAAGTCTGTTAATATCAAGAGTAACGTAAACTCTGCTGAATATAATGTATCCAGCATGTCACTGCTCTTCCTTTGGCTTTATAAACTGGAGTTCTAATATGGAACATGAATTTTAATCAGGAAACCAAAATTGACACCAATTGTGAAACCAGTTCTGAACTAGCTGTTTTGGAGAACACACATACATATACATACACACACACACGCACACACACACACATGCACACGCAGACTTCTATTATCCAGGAGTTTATCAACCGTTTAGAAGCACCAGACTCTGTCTCCTCTGTTTATTCCTCTCATTCCCACACAGCCCTTATGTGATCCACTCCAAGCTGAGCAGCCCTCTGCTTCCTCTCTCAGAATTCAGACAGAATATCTATTTCCTCAGCTATAATCAAGAAAAAAGGTTTTCTTAATTGAACAAGGCTACACCCTCCAACTGGGCTTAGTCTTTCTACTCATCATTGCTGAAGACCACACTGTAACTTCAGTCTCTGCTTGTTTTTCCTTCTCCTTGACACTTACTACGCTGGTCTTGCATGAGAAGATGCTCAGGTATCCCCCTATTTTCCACAGAAAATAAGAGGTTTGCAGAACAGTGACAGACTTGGGATACGTGACAAGTTACGAGTACAATCCCCTCACAAGATCCTTTCTTCCTGAGAGTGAGTGGAATAAACTGTTTTCCTATGTGGAATAAAAATGCTTTAGGACTCACGAGCTCTCTATTTCCTGCAGCATGAGCAAATGAAACACACAATAGGTGCCCAATAAGAACACCAATCAATGAATAAACACACAGACTATTTGACTGCCTCTGTGCTCCCTTTTGAGATGGCGAGATTACCTAACAATCTCACAAGCAACACAATGTGAGCTTTTACAGACTTGTAACAGACTGATTTAAAATGATGGACAATTTCTCGAAAGATCTAGCAACAGTGTGTCAAAAATATTTATTCAAGGTTTCCATTAGTTTATTTCTTTTCAGCACTGCTGACAATTAGACTACGTCAATGGCAAATTAAATCAAAATCTATGACTCAGTTTCCTAGATTTCACAATAGGACCAAAAATAACATATTAATTTCTGTAGGATGAGAAAAATTAACACTTTAAAACATTCTGCATTATCAATAAACCTATGGTTCATTTTCACAAATGGCGTTTGTTTCAGTTCTCAGCTGTTGGATGATGAGCTGACTTGGAGCAAAGGCAATGTAATTGGGTAACAGCTGAGATGTGCTTGTTTGAGTAGAGCTGAAAGATCCATTGCAGGATTTCTAAGAGTGTGAATTACAACTCCAGTGATATCAGAAACAACTAATTCTGTTCTTTAGAAGTGAGGACATAAAAGAAGTTTGAGGTTTTCTTATTTCAAGCTTTAATTGAGGGCTAGGCTGTAATTCATTTTCATCCCTGAGTGAGTGGTAAAACATACACAGCAGGTAATTCACACCACCTCAAAAACTGTTGGTGCAGTAAGAAGACTAATCAGGGTAAGCTTCCAGTAGCAAATTATCAGCTACAAATTAAAACCTTGCCTCATGCTTGCTAAAAGAAACCTTCCTTTTCACCAACGCATGCATGTGAATATTAGTAACTGTTGGATTGCAGCAAGATGGGAAGATTAGGGATCCTGCCTGCTTGCATTAAAGAGGGCCCTGGAAAGGTGCAAAATAAACGAGACTTCAAAGAATGAAAATCTTTTCATTTAAAAATGAAAAGTTGTCACTATTCCAGGTGGGGTGGTGTTTATTCTGGAAATGGAAATGAATATTGCTCATAAAGAAAGAAGTAAACTTAAATTCCTAATAGAGTTTGAAACAGTTTTCATTTAAGTCCTTCTGAGTATCTTCTTGAATCGTATTCTACAAAATAAGAACAAAAGACTGTTCACTACAATAAGAATTAATTAAATTTCTGATGTCAATTAATCTCAAGAAAATAGAGAACGGTGGTAGAACAAAAATTCTATGATTTTCTTGGCTTTATGCCACAATCTCAATGTAATTTAAAAGTATGTTTTCAGCATTTAACCTTCTGTGATTTTTGCTTAGATGATGTTCAAAATTGTTTCAAGAAAGCTGCAAAGTGGTAATGATAATACATAAAGAGTTCAAAATGGCTGCACATATCTGATAAATATATACGCTCTATACATAATAATGTTATTGGCTTAAATGACCATAATTGCACCTTTTGGGCTGCAGAGCCACTTTTAGTTCCATCTTTCTTTGAACAACGCTGTTGTAACAGCAATAGAGACAAGGGTATACAAATAGCAAAAATCTTGATTTTTATAAGGGCTAATTTTCTCAATTCTCAAAATCTTGCTTCTTTCAATTCAGAGAATAAAAAGAGAGAGAGAGAGAGAAATACACCTTTCCTGGATGAGCCAAAGCAACATTTCCTTAAGGAAACAAGCACACCCTGTTTTTAGAGCTATGCGGACTCACAGCAAACCTATGACTTTGCCACAGAACTTTGTTTTTCAGTCAAGTGTGTCTATCTTTAAAGGGAACTAGAGACTTTCTGGAAACCCAGAAAAATAACTCAAGAGTTGCTGAGCTGATACTCTCAATGCCAAGTTTAAAGCCTGAAGCAAATTTAAACGCTATCATTGAAATCTCTGGAGGGGGTGAAGGAAGTGGGGAAGAGAGAAGAGGTTTAAAAATGGAAATCTCTAAACAGCCTGCATATAAACGCAACACCTTCACCCTACCACAACCTAGCAAGTCATTCACTTCTTTTAATTTGCAGAGGTGTGATGCATACTGTACTCTGTTTGGTAAATATATGTACAGTCCTGAATTTATCTGAAACTTAAGCCATTTCTGAGGATTCTACCTTAAGAATCACTTCTCCATAGAGTTCTGGCCAGCTGCATTACAGAGATTCAGCCCAATATGTGTGCTTCTGTGTGTATGCATGCATGTGTTCAACTTAATTCATCAATATCTCTGCATCCAAAGCAAAATTATCATAAATGAGGAGGTGTCGAGAATGCAGACCCTTTTCAACAGCTATCTATTTTTCAATATCTGGTTATTTTGTCTTCAGTTACACCCAAAGAAACAAATATTTTCTCAGTGCTCCCTAGAAGTCAAACAGTGGGCTCTGATGAAAGGGTCATTTTGTAAAATTGGATGTCTGGAGAGTATGTCCAAAATCCCATAAGATTTGCAATTCCAATTTTCTTCTTCAAAGGAATTGGAGTTATACCATTGTCCCACCAGGCAATGGCTGATGAGAAGCCGTGTGCCCTTCAGCACCCAACTACTCCTGGAGCTGAGCGGGTACTCTAACTCAGGTTTCAGCTCCAGTGAAAGCAGAAAACAAAATGAACCTGGCGTCCATCTCTCTCATTTTAAAGGTCCCTGAACATTTCTTGGAAGAGTTAAGTGATACAGGAGTCTCATTAAGTCTACTAAGATAACTGTTTGATGTGTTACTCAATAGATGAAACACAAAACTGTTCTTTAAAAATCAGTTAAATTGCTTGAAGGAACAACAAATTCATACATCAGCCCATTCTTTATGTTCTAAAGTGCAATTTACGGGGCTAAACGAAAGTAAATGTCATACCTTTAATTTCGTAAAAAGTTATGTACAAGTCTATTATTCAAAATAATCACATAACAGAGAACAGCTACCTTTCTGCTCAGTGGGGTGCCATTTTATAGACTTTAAAACTTGCTAAGTTCAAGCAGCTTTCGTTCTAAATAATACACGTGCTAAATATGTCACATTAAAAGTGCTTTTGGCATGTAAATGATCCGTTTTCTCATAGAAATGCTTTTAAAGGAATCTGAGCTCACTTTTTGCTTTTTTTTCTTCTTCTTTTTTTTTTTTTTTTTGAAATTCTAAGTGCATTGAATTTCATTGTCCTACAGAACCATGCAGAGTTGAGTGAAGTGAACTGCAGGGACAACCCAGCCCTTGTCAGCCTGTGTACTTATGTATCATTTGAACTGTCAGAAGTATATAGAGTTCTATTTGATTCAACATTATTTTCTGTTCCAATCTGGGGGAGATTTTCTCGTTTGCTCTCGTTTTTCCTCCGAGAACTTAGTGTTAGCAAGCAGTTTCGGGTCTAAAAAGTTAGTGATTTACTGTTAAAACCTAAGGCACGTGTATGAACAAGTTTTCTGTGTATCTAACTCTTCAAACCCTTTCCTATTTTTTCTGTTCTGTAACACTGAACAATAAAGCTGATGTTATATGGGTGGTTTAAGGTACTTACCCTCCAAAAAACTTAATTCAAGATTCTTGTGCATGATATGAATAAAACTGAAAGCATAATCTCTCCCTCATGTAGCTTCATTATACTGCTACATACACGGGAGCCTTCTCACACTGTATATGCAGCCTACCAAGGAAGAGCCTTTGTAATGCCATGCAGGAGAATTTGATGATATCAGCTATCTTCTGCTTTTAGAGATCTTTTGCTCGTACTTATTAAAATAGAGCAATGTGAATGCAACTTGAAATCCATTATGCAGTTTGTAGAAGTTATTTCTCATAGAGTAGTTAGCTTCAGGGTTCTCCTAGAATTTTAACTTCACCATCTCTTTTACATATAAAGAAAAAATGATGTCTCAAGAAATAAGCCAGAAATGTTATGTATAAAATTGCTGAGATCAACTATAAGCAATGGGAGTTGGTTTTATGGTAGGATAATTCATAATACAATCATAACGCATAAATAAGAGTTGAAAACATGAGTTGGGTTGCCATACTTAGCAAACAGAAATACAGAACATCCAGTTAAGTCTGAATTTCAAATAAATAACAAATAATAATTTAGTATAAGTAAGCCCCCATGCTTATACTGAGAAAATATTCATTGTTTGGCAAAATTCAAATTTAACTAGACATCTTGTAATTTATCCAGTAACTCTAAATATGAACCTACTTTAAAAGACTAAAATAACACAAGATAAATCTTTTACATCAACAGCTCTGCCTACTTTTGTGATTTAAACAATGATTGCCCGTTACATCTATATACTTTACCTACTCTAATACCAATGCATTCTTTTTAGCTTTAGGAATGAATTTCTAAGGAACAGGCTTAAATGTTTTAATTAAATATGATTAACCAAGAATTCAGACAGGCAGATGCAGTAAGAGTAGAGTTGCCTTTTATTTGTTGAATGGGCATTTAAAGTATTTCAAGTGTGTCTGTTTTTAGTATACCAAAATGATTCCCTCCCTGAAATTCTCCATTTTATCACTTAAATATATTTACCTGAAAACCCATTTCCTCTAAATGTATGACCAGATTTCTATTTCCTAGTTAGACTAGACTGTACCATAATTGCTTTTAAGAAGAGGGTTTACATTTATTGAGCACCTATTATGAACCAGTGCTTTAATTTTTTTGTAATTCTCTGTCATCATCACAAAAACTCTAAAAGCTAGATACCAATTACTATTCTCATTTACGCAACTACCACAAATTACAGAGCTAACAAATGAGAGAATTATGATCAGTAGCCAAGTCAACTGAATGGCAAAGTCTCTGTTCTCGCCACTGTGAAGGCTGCCTCAAAAGAGTTGGCTGAATCTTTCTTGTTCCTGTCTTTAAAAAAAAAAAAAAAAAGACTCAATTTGAGAAAAACCAAGATGGTAAAATCAGGACATGAGTCTTACATTAACTCAATATTGTTAGGAGGAAAACTTACTTTTCTTCCAGTTGTTCTTTTAGCAAACCTGAAATGGATCAATTAACGAAAAATTTTCTACACACAGCACCTAGGATTAAAAACATTTTTTCCTACATTTTCTCTTCTCTTTAGGTTCATTACCATAACATAGAACAGTAAAAATTAGGTACCCGTGGAGCCCAATTTCAAGAGAAAATTTTAAACCACATCTACATTAAGCATTGGATCGGTCCCTCTGCAACCACTGGGAATTATTCATTAGCATTCACAGCGCGAAAAATGCGTGAATAACACCACTGCATTTTGTAAAATGCAATTTTTGGCAGGTTGACTAAAATCTTGGCACACATTATCATTTTCCCAAAATGTATTTGCATCTAGGCTTACTGATTTTTATTACTCTATCTGGACCTTCTCCAAATTCTCCTTATCCTCAAATTTAAATAGAGCACTTCATAAAGGTTTCTTATGAATTAAAAAGTACTCTTAGAACAGGTAGAAACATGAAACTGGCACTTTATCGATTATTTTTTAAAGCCCTAAAACATAATCAGATGCATTTCTTTATCGTGTTTCAAACCATATTTATTTTGATATAGCGTAAGTGTTTAACAACCAAAGAGAAAACCTTCTCAGAGAGTGGTCCAGAGCATTCAAAGGAAAGGACACAAATCCTAAGAAAGTTGCATAGGAGGAATAAAAAGAGGCCCAGTAATTTTTATTTTAATATCATCTTCAGTCATTCAAAGATTGTGGGCTAATACACACACAATTAATCTGAATGTGTATATTATAGAAAACATCAGAGTCTATAATGCCACTAGGCAAACAGATATACAAACTAAATACTGATAAACAGGGTACATTTACTCTTTCTCAACTCTATTTACAAAAGTAAACAGAATTGAAATAGAATGAAGAGATTTTAAAAACAAGACTCCAGGTCTTTCACAACAAATATTTGGATAGTGTAGAAACCACACTGACCGCAATCCATCAGGGTGCCAGGCAGTTTCCCCCACCCATTGTCGATACCATCACATTGGCCACCCTGATGAGAACTGAGAGATTTAATTGAATTGATGGTATCACTGACCTTATGAAATATAATGTTACAGCTATTTAATTGTGTCTGAAATTTTTAATTGCACATAAAGATTTATGTTTTGATATAAAGAGTTTCTGGATCTATTGTGAAATGAGAGAAAATCTTTTTCTTTGAAGAATTTGTATTACAAAGCAGTTTTTTACCAAGAGATACGGTACGTAAACTCTGAATTTAAAGTTCTTCTGTGTGTTTCCTGAACAAAAAATATTACACTACCATATAATTTGAATTCTGAAAATATTGTCTAAATTTTTAAATTATAGCCTTGCATAGATGTTCTCCACAACTTGCTTCCTATTCCCAAAGACTCTGAGCAGAGTTACACTTTTTAATTAAGGAAGATAGTTGCAATAATATATGTGGACTAGAATGTTAATTAATACTTAAGCAAAAGAAATCATTAACCGAGCACAGCAGGCTTGCCCCTTCCTGAATTCTGCAGGCAGGTACAGCTCTGTGTTCCTCTGGGGAAGCATGAGGATAGCGGATTGGGTGACTCTAACCATCCTCCCCAACACTGCTTAGAGCCAGCAGGTGACAACAGCTGGGGCTTCCAGCACAGTGGACACACCTCTCCCTAAACTCTGTGGGCAGGTGCAGCCCAGTGTTTTCCCAAAAAACATTTGGATGGCAGATAAGGGGACACCAGCCATTACCACTACTCATAGCTGGGTGGGACACACTGGCTGGGGCTTCCCGCATAGTATAGCAGCCTGTGCCTGAAATCTGAGGGTGGACGCAGCTCCATATACCCCCAGGAAGCACAAAGATGACAGTCTGGGTGACTTCAACCATGCACAGTGCTCCTAGCCAGGTGAGCCTTTCCAGTTGGGTCTCCTAACACAGCAGCTCTACCTTTGCCTGAATTCCACAGGCAGGTATAGCTCTGTATTCCCCCAGGAAATACCAAGATGATGGATCAGGCATCTCCATCCACTGCTGCCCCTAGCTAGGAACATCTTGCTGGTTTGGACAGTGCCCAAGCAAAAGTGGGAAGCACCACAATCAGATAATGGAGAGTGATGAGACAGCTGCATTCATGACCTGGTAGGGGGAGCGGGCATGCCTCCAATCAAGGAGGGGGGTACAGCTTGTCTGACAGCCATGACCACTGCTGGAGGGAGCTCCATGGCCCAGAACACTTAATGAAGGAAACTCAGGTGGGCACCAGAGATTAGATGGAGGCTCCTCAAAGGCCTGGGAGAGGACCAGGTAAGGGGTTGTCTCTCCCCTTATCCCACCACAGATCACTACTGCAGATGTACCAAAATACCAAAGAACCGCATGGCAGAATAAGAGCCTATCTGCCAGTCACCAATCTTAAGTACCACTTACTGGATCACAGCCCAAATTATGACACCAAAAGTATTCTGCCAGTATACAGCACCTGTGAAATGTAAGGCAAAAATCCAGCTACAAATAAAGATTCTGTAAAGAGCCTTGGTCCTCTGAAAGCTCCCAGAAGTGAAGCCAACTCACTATATTCCACATGCCACACAGTTAAAGGAACATCAGCCCTCTCAGATGAAAACAAATCAGCACAAGAACTGTGATGATTTAGAAAGGCAAAGTGTCACTACCTCCAAATGAACAAACTAGTCCCCGAACAACAGTTTCTAAGGAGACTGAAATAGCTGAAATGACACAGAATTCTGAACCTGGAAAACAAGGAAGCTCATCAACATCCAAGGGAAGCTGAAATTCAATCCAAGGAATTTAATAAAATAATCCAGGAGCTGATAGATGAAATAGCCATTTTAAGAAAAACCAAAGTGAACTTCTGGAATCAAAGAATTTACTTCAAGAATCTTATAATACAGTTGGAAACATAAAAAAAACAGAATACACCAAACTGAGGAAAGTATCTCAGAGCTCAAAGAGCAGTTCTTTGAATCAGCTCAGTCAGACAAAAACAAAGACAAAAAAAAACATTTAATGAACAAAACCTCTGAGAAACATGAGATTACGTAAAGAGATAAAATCTATGACCCATTGGCATTCCTGAGAGAGAAGGAGAGAGAATAAGGAACTTGGAAATCATATTTGAGGATATAGTCCATGAAAATGTCCCCAATCTTGCTAGAGCAGTAGATACACAAATTCAACAAATACAGAGAATCCCTGTCAGATATTATAGAAAACAGCCATTCTCAACACACGTAATCATCAGATTCACCAAGGTCAGTGCAAAAAAAAAAAAAAAAAAAAATGTATTCTTAAAAGGAGCTAGAAAGAAAAGTCAGGTCACCTACAAAGGAAATCTCAACAGGCTAGTAGCAGACCTCTGAGCAGAAACCTTATGAATCAGGAGACACTGGGGAGCCCATTTTCAGTGTTCTAAAAGAAAATAAATCCCAAACAAGAATTTAATAGCCTACCAAATGAAGCTTTGTAAGTGAAGGAGAAATAAAATCCTTCTCAGACAGGCAAGCACTCAGGAAATTTATTAAAAACTAAGGAAATTTATTAACCTAAGACTAGCCTTATAAGAGGTCCAGAAGGGAGTGCTAACCATGGAAATGAAAGATTGAAACCCACAACTACAGAGACATACTCAAACATTTACACCACAGAGAATATAAAGCAATGACAAAATCAAGTCTACAAAACAACCAGTTAACAAAAAAATGCCAGTATCAAAATCTCATGTATCAGTACTAACCTTGAATGCAAAGGGTCTAAATGCCTCACGTAAAAGTGGAAAAATGGATTAAAAGACAAGAATTGACGATCTGTTATCTTTAAGAGATGCATCTCATAACTAGTGACATACAAAGGCTCAAAGTAAAGGGATGGAGAAAAATCTATATTGTAAACAGGAAACAAAAAGGAGCAGAAATCACCATTCTTACATCAGATGAAGCAGACTTTATACTAACAACATTCAGAAAGGACAAAGAAGGCCATTGCATAATGATAAAGGGTTCAATTCAGTAAGAAGACTTAACTATCCTAAATATATATTGATCCAACACTGGAACACACAGATTCATAAAAGAAGTTTTTCTTGACCTATGCAAAGGCTTAGACAGACACACAATAATAGTGGGAGACTTCAGCACTCCACCGACAGCACTAAACTGATTATTGAGGCAGAAAACTCACAAAGAAATTCTGGAATTAAATTCAACACTTAACCAATTAGATCTAATAAACATCCACAGAATACCCCGCCCAACAACCACAGGATATACATTCTTCTCATCCATACAAGCAATACATTCTAACGTTAACCAGATGCTCAGCCAGAAGCAAGTCTCAATAAAATAAAAAGTATCAAAATTATACCAAGTATATGCTCAGGGCATAGTGCAATAAAAATATAAATCAATACCAAGAAGATCTCTCAAAACTACATCAAACCATATAAATTAAACAACATGCTCCTCAATAACTCGAGGGAAGCTATGAAATTAAGGCAGAAATAAAACAATTCTTTGAAATGAATGAAAACAGAGACACAACTTACCAAAATCTTTGGGACGCAGCTAAAGCAGTGTTAAGAGGAAAGTTCATAGCACTAAATAACTTCAAGAGCTTAGAAAGATCTCAAGTTAACAATCTAACATCACACCCAGAGAACTGAAGTGAAAAAAAAAGAAAGAAAGAAAAAGTCAACCCTAAAGCTAGCAAGAAAAAGAGAAGTGAAAATCAGAGAACTGAACAAAATTGCCAGGAAGGGTGGCTCACACCTGTAATCCCAAAATTTTGGGAGGACAAGGCAGGTGAATTGCTTGAGCCCATGAGTTCAAGACCAACCTGGGCAACAAAGTGAGACCCAATCTTACAAAAACTAAAAAAAAAAAAAAAAAGATGCTGGGTGTGGTCTTACATGCCAGCAGTTCCAGTTACACGGGAGGCTGAGACAGGAGGATCTCCTCACCTTGGAATATCAAGGTTGCAGTGAGTGAGCCATGGTCACATCATTGTACACTAGCCTGGGCAGTACAACAAGGCTTCATCAAAAAAAAAAAAAAAAAAAAAAAAAAAAAAAAAAAAAAAAAAAAAAGCAGCAGCAGCAGCAGTATACAAAACTCAGATGTGGAAGTTCATACAAAAGATCAATAAAACCAACACTTGGTTCTGTAAAATAATAAACAAGATTGACAGACCACTACCTATATTTTAACAAAGAAAAAAATAAAAGAAGATCCAAATAAGTTTAATCAGAAACAAAAAAGACTACAACTGATCCCACAGAAATACAGAAGATCCTCAGATTCTATTATGCATATCTGCATGCAAACAAATTAGAAAATCTAGAATATGTAAATAAAATCCTAAAAAACACAACCTCCCAATATTGAACAGAAAAAAAGTGAAAACTTCAGCAGATCATTAAGAAATTTCAAAATTGAATACCAATGCAAAAAAAAAAACAAAACAACCACAACAAAAAAAACCCTACCAGCCAAAAAAGTAGCCGGACCAGAAGGATTTAGAGCCAAATTCTACCAGAAATACAAAGAAGTGATACTAATCTTATCAAAACTATTCCAAAAAAAACTGAGGAAGAAGGGCTCTTTCTTAACTCAATCTACGAAGGCAGACCCATCTTGATACTAAAATCTGGCAGAGACACAACAAAAAAAAGTAAACTTCAGGCCAACATCACCGATAAACATAGTCTCAAAAATCCTCCACAAAATACTAGCAAACTAAATCCAGCAGCACCTCAAAAATGTAATTCACCCCAATCAAGTAGGCTTTATTCCTTGGATGCAAGATTAGTTCAACATATGCAAATCAATAAATATAATTTACCACATAAAGAGAATCAAAAACAAAAACCATACGATCATCTCAATAGACACAGGGAAAGATTTCAACAAAATCCAACATCCTTCACAATAAAACCCCTCAACAGACTGGGTATAAAAGGAACATACCTCAAAGTGATAAGAGCCATTTGTGACAAACCCACAGCCAACATCATACCGAATGGGCAAAAACTGGAATCATTCCCCTTGAGAACTACAAGACAAGGATGCCCACACTCACCACGCCTATTCAACATAGCACTGGAAGTCCTAGCCTGAGTGATAAGTCAAGGAAAAGAAATAGAGGCCATCCAAATAGGAAAAGAAGAAATCAAACTACTGCTCTTTGCTAATGATTTTATATGTAGCAAACACTGAAGACTGCCAAAAAGTCTCCTGACACTTCAGTAAAGTTTCATAGTACCAAATTAAGGTACAGAAATCAGTAGCATTTCTATACATCAATAATATTCTAGCTAAGAGCCAAATCAAGAACACAATCCCACTTACAATAACCATACACATAAAAATGAAGTACTTAAAATACATTTAATCAAAAAGGTAAGAGATCTCCACAAGAAGAACTACAAACCACTGCTGAAAGAAATCAGAGATGACAGAAACAAATAAAAGAAAATTCTATGCTTATGGATTGGAAGAGTTAATATTATTAAAATGACCATACTGCCCAAAGCAATTTATAAACTCAGTGCTATATCTATCAAAATACCAATGTCATACTTCACAGAATTAGAAAAGTTTATCCTAAAATTTATGTGTAACCAAAAAATATCTTGAATAGCCAGAGCAATCCTAAGCAAAGAGAACAAAGCTGAAAGGATCAAATTACCCAACTTTAACTACACTATACAGCTACAGTAAACAAAACAGCATGGTACTGATTAAAAAAAAAAAAAATAGACATATAAACCAATAGAACAATATAGAGAACCCAGAAACAAACCCATACACCAAAAACCATCTGATCTTTGATAAAAATGACAAAGATAAGTAATGAGAAAAGGACTCCCTATTCAATAAATGGTACTGGAATAGCTGGGTACCCATATGCAAAAGAATGAAACTGGACCCCTACTTATCACCATGCACAAAAATTAATTCAACATGGATCAAAGACATAAATGTAATACCCTGAAGTATAAAACCCTCCAAAGAAAACCTAGGAAATACCTTTCTCCATATCAGCTTCGGCAAATTATTTACGATTAGGTCCCCAAAAGTAATTGCAACAAAAATTAAAATTAACAGATGGAACCTAATTTAAGAGTTTCTGCACAGCAAAATAAATTATCAAAAAAGTAAACAAACAACCTACAGAATGGGAGAAAATATTCACAAACTATGTATCTGGAAAGAAAATCTAATATCCAGAATCTACAAGAAACTTCATAAGCAAAAAGCAAATAATTCAATTTTAAAATGGGCCATGAACATGAATAGACCCTTCTCAAAAGAAGACATACAAGTGGTCAACAAAGAAATGAAAAAAAAAAAAGATTATCATAATTAACCATCAAAGATACGCAAATCAAAAGCACAATCAGATACCACTTCACAACAGCAGAATGGCTACCATTAAAAAGTCAAAAGATCACAGATGCTGGTGAGACTGCAGAGAAAAGGCAATGCTTATACACTGTTGGTAGGAAGAAAAATTATTTCAGTTACTTTGTAAAGCAGTTTCTCAACTGCTTAAGAACTTAAAATAGAAGAGATAGGAGATTTCTCAAATCACTTAAAATATAACTATCAGTCAACCCAGCAATCCCACTACTGGACATATGCCTAAAGGAAAATAATTCATTCTATCATAAAGTCACATGCACTTGTATGTTTATTACAACACTATTCACAATAGCAAACACATGAAATCGACCTTGGTGCCCACCATCAGTGGACTGGATAAAGAAAATGTGGTACATATGCACCACGGAACAATAAACAGTCATAAAAAGGACAAAATTACGTCCTTTGCATCAACATAGATATAGCTGGCTGGAAGTCATTATCCTAAGTGGATTAAACAGAACATAAAACCAAATATTGCATATTCTCACTTATAAAAGGCAGCTAAACATTGAAAACACGTAGACATAAAGAACAAAAGACACTGGGGACTACTAGATGCGGGAGAAAGGGAGGTGAGCATAGGCCATAAAACTAGTTATTGGGTACTATGCTTACCACCTGGATGACAGGACCATCTGTATCCCAAACCTCAGTATCATGAAACATACCCTTGTAACAACCTTGCCCATGTACCCCTGGATCTAAAATAAAAATAAATCAAATTTAAAAATAAAGTTGTGGATTCAAAGAAAGAAAGAGAGAAACAAAGAAAAAGAAAGAAGAAAGACAGAAAGAGAGGCAGAAAGAAAGAGAAAGAAAGAAAGAGTGAGAGTAAGGAGGGAGGGAGGGAGGGAAGGAGGGAGGAAGGAAGGTAGGTAGGTAGGTAGGTAGGTAGGTTGGTTATGTTTTTAAAAATCATGAACTTTTAGGAATATGATATTTTATTTTACATTCCTGAGTGGTCAATTTGAAGTATTTTTGTCCTTTGAGGATAGGATTCAGTGTACTCACAAATAAACCTGTGTCTACAGTTTTCATATATAAAATAAACCTTTTTTGAGGGCCGGGTAAAATTAATATGAATGCAGTATTTGGAAGCTTTAATGTGAATGTGACCGGGGTTTGGGCAATCTCATCTTTAAGCTGCAAGATAACCTATATTTCATCATTAAGTCTCTTTTAGTCACATAATTAAAAAACTGTTGGGTGATAGCAACGTGAAAGGAACGTGTAAAAGACTGTCGTTTTATTTGTAAGAAAGATGTGGAGAGTTAGCCTGGTGTCAAAAATGTTCTTCAAGTAACTTCAAAATGATAACATTTTCCACCTGCTCCTAGTTGGTGTGACAAAAATCATAAACAAAAATAATCTTGCAACATTCTTTTCTTTTTATCCCTTTGAATATTTCAGAAAATATTTCACAAAGCCCGAGATATCTTCCAAATTTTCATGTATTCATTAATACCCATCCTTAAAAACCTGAATTAGGTTTTTAAGATGACATTTTTACAAGAAAAAGGAGTCCTACCAAATTCTAATACTTAACTTGTTGTAGGACTTGAATTCTGACCTTGTAGAGGATTTCAGGTTTTATTTGAGATCAAATACATTTTCATTTTTAATATAGCATCAGGACCCGCACTGCATAGAAGGAATCCTATGATTTCAATGGACTCATGCATATTAAGTACTAGAAATGAGATCAAAAATGAAAAAAAAAAATAAGTATTTTTTTAGTATAAAGAAGGGCAATGCGGTAAAATAGAATGGAAGGGCACTAGGCGAACAGCCTGGCTCCATCCTTTGCTAGTTGTGTGACCTCGGACTGAGAATGTTGTATGTTTTTTGTTGCTGTTCTTGATTTTCTGTGGGGTGTTTCTTTGTTTGTTTGTGAGGTGGAGTCTTGCTCTGTCGCCCATACTGGGGTGTAGCAGCATGATCTCGGCTCACTGCAACCTCTGCCTCTCGGGTTCAAGTGAGTCTCATGCCTCAGCCTCGTGAGTAGCTGGGATTACAGGTGCACACCACCACGCCTGACTAACTGTTGTATTTTTAGTAGAGACAGGGTTTCACCATGTTAGCCAATCTGGTCTCCAACTCCTGACCTTGTGATCTGCCCACCTTGGTCTCTCAAAGTGCTGGTAATACAGGTATGAGCCATTGCACCCGGCCCATAATATTCTGTTTTACAGAAGAAAAATATGTGTAATACTTATCCCTTAGTTGCAATTTGAAAACTTGAAAATCTCTGAAAGCCCAAAGGGTTTTTTTTTTTTTATTTCACTGATGGCAGAACAGAAGTGAACTGATGTTAACATACATACCTGTCTTAGTTCATGTTATGTTGCTACAGCAGAATATCACAAAGTGGTTAATTTATAAAGAACAGAAATGTGTGTCTTACAGTTCTGAAAGCTAGAGAGTACAAAGTCAAGGGGCACGCATCTACTGAGGGCCTTTTTGCTCTGTTATCCCATGCCATGGCAAGAGGTGGAAGGGCAAGAGAGTATGAGAGCAGGAGGAAGGGGTCCAACTCTTCTTTTGCTTGGGATGGCACTCCAGTGATAACAGTTTTAATCCATTCATGAGAGCAGACCCTCATCATATAATCACCTCCTCAAGCTCCCACCTCTCAAAACTTTTGCATTTGAGGTTAGGTTCCCAACACATGAACTTAGGGGACATATTCAAACCATAGCAATACATTGTACCACAGAAATATTAACATGATGATTCAAGATCTTGCCCACATGTCACTAAAAGTGTTATCATAAATATGTACCATATTGTTTCTAAAATTAAAATTAAAAAAAAATGTGAATTTTAAACACATCTGGCCTCTAAGGCTTTAGATGTAAGAATTTGCCAATACAGCTATTAGCAAAGCATTCTTCTTTCCCTTTGCCATTTAGAAAGTTCAAATAATCCATCTTGAGTTGATTTTTGTAAGAAAGGATTCCAGCTTTAGTCTTCTGTATATGGTTAGTCAACGATCCCAGCACCATTTACTGAATAGGGAGTATTTTCCCCATTGCTTAGTTTTGTCAGCTTTGTTGAAGATCAGGTGGTCTTGGTGTGTGGCCTTATTTCTAGGCTGTCTATTCTGTTCCAGTCATCTATGTGAATGTTTCTGCAGCAGTACTAGGCTGTTTTGGTTACTGTAGCCTTATAGTATAGTTTGAAGTCAGATAACATGATGCCTCCAGCTTTGTTTTTTGCTTAAAATTGCCTTAGTTATTTGGGCTGTTTTTTAGTTACATATGAATTCTAAAATAGTTTTTTTTTTTTTTTTCTAATTCTGTGAAGAATGTCATTGGTAGTTTGACAGGAATAGCATTGAATCTGTGGCAGTAAGGCCATTTTAACAACAATGATTCTTTCTATTCACCAGCATGGAATGTTTTTCCATGTGTTTGTGTCTTTCCTGATTTCTTTGAGCAGTGTTTTGTAATTCTCATTGTAGAAGTCTTTCACCTCCCTGGTTAGCTACATTCCTAGGTATTTTATTCTTTTGTGGCTATGGTGAATGGGATTGCCTTTCTGATTCGGCTCCTGGCTTGTTGTTATTAGTGTATAGAAATGCTGGTGATTTTTGTCCACTGATTTTGCATCCTGAAACTTTGCTGAAGTTGTTTATTGGCTGAAAGAGTTTTGGGGCCAAGACTATTGGGGTTTTCTACATATGTAATGATGTCATCTGCAAAGACAGCTTGACTTTCTCTTCTTATTTGGATGCCTTTTATTTCTCTTTCTTCTCTGATTGCTCAGGCTAGACTTCAATACCATGTTAAATAGGAGTGGTGAGATAGGGCATACTTGTCCTTTGCTGGTTTTCAAGGGAAATGCTTTAGGCTTTTGTCCATTCAGTATGTTGGCTGTGAGTTTCTCATAAATGGTTATTATTTTGAGCCATGTTCCTTCAATATCTAGTTTGTTGAGATTTTTTTAACATGAAGGGGTGTTGAATTTTATCAAAAGCCTTTTCTATGTCTACTGAGAAAAGCATGTGGTTTCTGTCTTTAGTTCTGTTTATGTGATGGATTAAGTAAAACCCCAAATTATAAAAACCCTGGAAGACAACCTAGGCAATACTATCTTGCATATAAGAAGAAGCAAAGATTTCATGACAAAGACACCAAAAGCAATCACAACAAAAGCAAAAACTGGTAAGTGGGATCTAACTAAATTTAAGAGTTTCTGCACAGCAAAAGAAACTATCAACAGAGTAAAGAGACAACCTACAGAATGGGAGAAAATATTTGCAACCTATGCATCTGAGAAAGGTCTAATATTCAGCATCTATAAGAAACTTAAATTTACAAGAGAAAAACAAACAACCCCATTAAAAGGTGGGTAAATGGCACTGCGCAACGTCTCACACTTGTAATTCCAACACTTTACAATAAGGTCAAGGCAAGTGGATTAACCACATACATAAAAATTTTTCATGTGTTGACAATGTTACATTTTGATGCTCCCATTTCTATTTCCAAGTTTGAAAATTAAAGTGTGGAGTGTTATATGTCAGAATATGGTAAAGGCACAGAATGCGTTTGTATTATATGTTAAACATTGTATTATACGTTGTTATTATTTATTATATGTTTAAGGACCTCATGTCAAATCCTGGATGTAGAGGACAATAAACATATACTTTGTGTTTGGGGGAAAAAAGCAAGAAAACTAAAATAATTCAGCAAAATCAAGGAAGTGGTTAGAATGACTTAACTTCATTTAGGTCATCTGTTAAAGTCTTCAGTTCAAATGGATTTTAAGTGACTTGTTATAAAGATAAGAAGTGGCAAATTTGCTTACAAAAGTGTATTTTAAGAGTCCAGTAATTCAAATCTGTCTAAATAAATTGTCAGGCAATATGTTCAAAAAATTACAAGATACTGAAAGAGTAAAGCTGGCAAGTCATTAGAACACATTGAGATTGCCCGGAAAGGAGAGAGGGCAAGCCTTGTCAAACACTGTCTCACCTTGAACCTGATTACAATACAATTTGTATTTATTCACTTAAAGTCCTCATCAACAAAACAGACCTATAAGCACTGATAGTGGATCAGAGTCCTTTTAAGGATGAATGAATATTTTTTAAAGAATGGTGGATTAATAGCAGTAATGTCCCTTTCTGTCCAGTCCCTGAATAGCTTTTACCAGACCAAACAATACCTGTTTTTTACCTATAGGATAAGGCTTCTTGGCTTAGGTCAAAACACAAAACAGCAAGGAAGGGTTTAGACACTTGCAATCCCTGAGGTCTCATAACAAAGGGCAGGGATTGTATCTCCTGGGTCCTGGCCTCATTCTTACATCAATGATTATGTTCAACCTCTCTAAATCCCTTCAGCGCACCGCTTCATTTCTTATTCTCAACTGTTGTGTAATGAGCACCTGCCAAGTTTCTCTTAAATTTTTCTTGGATAAATTTTCAGGCAGTTTCCAAGGTATCTCCCTTTTGTGATAAAAACTCTGCAATGTATTTCAGGTGAGGAATTTAAAATCCCACTCATAATTGTTTGAAATCTTCCCTCATTCAAGCTGTCAGAGCTTGACAGCCCCGGTTCTGTTGTTATGCACTATTAAATGGGAGCTGCTCTCCAGCCTAGGGGTACCTCTCTGTTTCAGTGGTGGGGAAATGGGTGAAGCTTACTGGGGATCCTTGGGGAAGGCAATGCCATATAAATGGGAGTTTCAGCAGGAGGAATGAAAATAATAAGTCCCCTTCTGAAAGCTCAGGCCTACAACATTTTTTAATGTGTTGACAATATTGCATTTTGATGTTCCCATTTCTGAGTTTCAAAATAACTTTAAAGTGTGCAATTTTATAGGTCAGAATATGAAAGGTACACAATGTGTTTGTATTTTAAATTTGGAGTTTTCTCTAAAAGCCAGAGAACAGTAAATGTTTTGAAGATACTATATTCAGGTGAAGGTGAAGAGAAGGGGAAAAGACGTCATGATTTTTCCATCTGATTTCTATTTCTGATAAATACCCTAATGACTTCTGCTGCAAGATGCAGGGGTCATTAGAAAGCAGTATTACTAATCTAGATGGAAACAAATTTCAATCTGGGGCAGTAATATATCTTACAGCTCGTAAACACATTGTACCCAATTATCTTAATATGTTTTACGTGGTAAGAGCAATTACAAAATATCTGGAAGAATTGATGGGCTCAGGGTAATTATTTTAATTTATTCACACTTAGACACTGACTTAGGATATGAGATACGCTTCCATCAGGACTTCTTTCTTCTGGAGATATTCATTGATTTATTCATTCACTCATTCAATAAACAAATCACTCACATTCTTCAGATATTGTGCTCAAAATAGGTAGCATGAAACACAGGACAAAGAAGTAAATGTAAAGCACCCTAAAGAGCTGGCACTCCAGTGCAAAAGATGAAGCAGGCATATAAATAAAGCTAACACAGTACACAGTGAAATTAGTACTGTAAGAGACATACAAACAACCCATCTTAGAAAGGCCATTGAGGCTGAGTGTGGTGGCTCATGCCTGTAATCCCAGCACTTTGGGAGGCCAAAGTGGGCAGATTACTTGAGGTCAGCAGTTTGAGACCAGCCTGGCCAACATGGTGAAACCCCATACCTACTGAAAATACAAAAATTAACTGTGTGCAATGGCGGGGACCTGTAATCTCAGGTACTCCAGAGGCTGAGACAGGAGAATTGCTTGAACTGGGAGGCAGGGGTTGCAGTGAGCCGAGATTGCACCACTGCACTCCAGCCTTGGCAACACAGTGAAACTCTGTCTTAAAAAAAAAAAAAAAAAAAGAAAAAGAAAGAACAAGAAAAGGTCATTAACATGAAATGAGCATTTCTAGCAAAGGATGGTTTTGGGGAGAGATTAAATTTGAGTTGGACATAAAGAATTTAGAAAGCAGGGGCTGGAGGAAAGGATGCAAAGTTAAAAGGAAGGAAACTATCTAGGACCAAGTGGACAGGGGCTCATGCCAGTAATCCCAGCACTTTCAGAGGCTGAGGCAGGCAGATCACTGGAGCTCAAGAGTTCAAGACCACCCTGGGCAACATGGTGAAACCATGTCTCTAAAAAAAAATACAAAAATTCACCAGGCAAAATGGTGAGCGCCTGTGTTCCCAGCAACTCGGGAAGCTAAGGTGAGAGGATTGCTTGAGCCCAGGAGGTTGAGGCTGCAGTGAGCCAATACGGTGCCACTGGACAGCAGAGTGAGATCCTATCTCAAAAAAAAAAAAAAAGGCAAAGAAAAAAGAGACCTATCAAGGCTGAGGTATGGTGTGAGCCAAAGACAAGAAGATCAGGAAGCACAACCTACACATAGGGAGCAACAGGCAATGTAGTCTGCACCAAATGCGGAGAATACAAAGGTGAGGAGAGAGAAACACAACTGGAAAGGCTGGCAGACAGCCAGGTCATGAGGGAGGCTCAGCAAAAACACACCCTAAAAAATGAAGTCCGAAGTTCTTACCTTCGGACTTATTAATGAAGGCTGAAGGTAAGAACTTCGGACTTCATTAATAAGCACTGGGGAGCCATTAAAAGTTTTTGAGACTAAAATGACACGATGATATTAAACAGGTTAATCAGTAAGAAACTGGATGGACAGATTGGAAAGGTCAAAGAACCAAGGTCAGAGTACAAAGGAGGCAGCCCCTGCCCTGGGAGAGGTGGGCACTAATGAAGGAAGAAGAAAACATAGTGGCAAAAGGAGTAGACAGTACCAGAGGTCTGGGAGTCTGAGGAGATCTGAGCATGTTGACAGGCTGAGCGGACAGGCAGAGCCCAGGAGACAGAGATGTTGGAGACACAGAGAATGTGCAGAAAAATGGAGAAACGTCCAAATGGAGGTGGCAGCAAAGAGCAATTGGAGCAGGCTGGAATTCACAAGCAGGGGTGCCGGTAGTCAGCTAAGAATAAGGAGGCTTGGGGGCAATCAGGAATTTGACAGAGAAGGAAGAATGTCTAGACCAATCAATGCAGAGGAGAGGCAACAGTGTAGGAGGTGAGTGTGCAGATTATCAGACAAAAAAGCACACTTCACTCAAACTGGCAGCGCGTGAAGCAGTGCTAAAACCTCAAACCGGCAACAAAGGCAAATAAGGCCATGGTAGATTAGAATTTCCAACTCCACACTCTGTGGAAGAACTAGACAGAGCTGCACCGAAAGCAGCACACCCTGTGAGTCATACAATCAGAAAACTGTGTAATGGTTTGGTCTAAATGAAGTGAAACTGTTTTATGCGACCTTTCCCTACTAATTTAGCTAAGTTGATGTAGGTTTTGTTTTGTTTTTATATTATGTATAGAGCAAACCTCTTATTTCACTGTTAAGTAACACATATTAAGGGACTCTGTCACAAGATACAAATTTTCTTCCTACATAGATCTCCCTGTTCACAAGACAAGTATCAGAGGTAAACAAGCAAACAGGATGGCCAGGGAACAGCAGTGGATGATGGGTTCGGGACATGTTCTCTGACACCAGGTGCAAGGAGAGGCACTGAAGGAAAGGCCTGCCTCCTCACCCCATACCATTCTTCGCAGAGGCTGCAATTGTCCTCCAGCTCCAGGGGAATAGGTTCATCAAATTTAAGCCCTCTCTCTGTCAGTAATGAAAAGAGCTGGCACTTCATTTTTTTCCTAATTTTGCTAACTTCAGATTCTCCCTCAAAGTACAGGCCCACCACATCAGAGAGAGAAGGAAAGGGCTTAGCTCTCCACTGCACACTTTCTGAGAGATAGGAATGAATGTGTTTCAGGAAGACAGAAAATATACATACAGCATACTAATCTTAAAATACAGGATATAATGACTATGTGTTTGTTTACTAAGAATATACCTAAAGTATATTACATAGTAAGTTGCACTTTTGTGGAGTGGAGATTTTTAAAAAAATGTTGCTACTATACAAATAGTTATCAATCATCAAATTTTCTCCCGCTGGGCACAGTGGCTCATGCCTGTAATCGCAGCACTTTGGGAGGCCGAAAAGGGCGGATCACAAGGTCAGGGGTTCGAAACCAGCATGGTCAACATGGTGAAACCCTGACTCTATTAAAAATACAAAAATTAGCTGGGCACGGTGGCAGGCACCTGTAGTCCGAGGCACTCGGGCGGCTGAGGCAGAAGAATCACTTGAACCCAGGAGGCAGAGGTTGCTGTGAGCTGAGACTGCGCCACTGCACTCCAGTGTGGGAGACAGAGCAAAACTCCATCTCAAAGAAAAAAAAAATGTTTTTTTCTCCCATACCTCTACACCTCTTCTCTTTCCAGTCCTTGCAATCTCCAGCACGTATATATAGTCACTTGAATTAAAAGTATAGGTCAACACATGGTACTATAAAATAAAGCTTTATTTCAGATATAGTATGCACCTAAAGTAAAATAAATTTTTAAAAAATGCATAAAAAAATATAAAGCTTTATACTTCTCAGTGTTTATTATTATAAAATATATATTTTCAAATTATATAATTAGAATCTAGATACATGGATCCTTCTACACAGGACATATGACAGACAAGAACATTTTCCAAACAAGGAAGTCCACTGAGATGTAGGCATTAACTTAATAAAATGAGTGTGAGTCAGGGTTGCCCTGGGAAAACAGATGTTAGAGATGCTGGTACCCTGTACTAGAATGTCTCCTCCCCACCAACTTTTTCTCTTATGTTAAGATGCCAATAAGCACCACACACAGAGGTGCTTATTGGTGTCGTGTAATAAGAGAAAAAGCTTGGGAGGCCTAGACGGGCTGATCACGAGGTCGAGAGATCAAGACCATCCTGGCCAACATGGTGAAACCTCGTCTCTACTAAAAATACAAAAATTAGCTGGGCATGGTGGTGCATGCCTGTTGTCCCAGCTACTCGGGAGGCTGAGGCGGTAGAACTGCTTGAACCCGGGAGGCGGAGGTTGCAGTGAGCCAAGATCGCGCCACTGCACTCAAGCCTGGAGCATGGTGACGAAGCAAGACTCTGTCTCAAAAATAATAATAATAATAATAATAATAATAATAAGAGAAAAAGCAGGTTAGCACTAAGAGCTGAGAACAAAGAACCATAAGAAATGGAAGCTGAGTCACACTTAAAAGAGAGATTAAGAGGAAAAGCCCTTGATTACAAGAAACTCTTCTGGACCTCTGGACAGTAAACGTTTAATTCAGTAGGTTTGGGCTGCTCAAACCCTACACATTTCCAAGGTCTTAAGAACTGACCCTTGGTCCAGCTCCTGGAGATGACTTTTTAGCTCTTGAAATATCCTATTCTGGATAGGCTGGAGTGCAGTAGTACAATCTTGGTTTACTGCAACCTCCACCTCCTGGGTTCAAGCGATTCTCCTGCCTCAGCCTCCCAAACAGCTGGGATTACAGGCGTGCGCCACCACACCCAGCTAACTTTTGTATTTTTAGTGGAGACAGGGTTTCACTGTGTTGACCAGGCTGATCTGGAACTACTGACCGGAGGTGATCTGCCCACCTCAGCCTCCCTTAGTTCTGGGATTATATATGTGAGTCACCACACTCGGTATAGAATATCCCACTTAAGAAGAGTGTCTTTTGTGTACCTGAAGCTTTGGTCCATACCAAATAGTGTATGCTAACAATGTTATTTATGGTGAACACTTCTTTTTGTGTGCCTGCACTCTGGGCCACACTGTATCAGTTGGACCTCTTGATTAGCAATTTTTGCAACTAATTTTACTCACTTTGCAAAAGAGAGCCCACACAAAGTACACAGGTTAAATCAAATGGACAATAAATCTGAATTATTTTGAATATTCAGCAAAGTGTATGAACAAGGTTACTCTAATAATGCTTTTTCAAATGTAACTATCATCTTTATGGAAACTCAGTGAACTGCTCCATACTTAATATAGGCTTTAGGTAAAAATTAATAAATTAAAATTAAGAAGCAAAGTCCCTGTTTTGTGTTAGAAGAATAAACCAAAACCTCAGTTATCCTCTCCATATTCTATTCTATAGAATTATTATTTCTCCATTACTTCACCTGGTGAACTTCTTTAAGACCTAGGTTACTCTTTAAGACCTAGGTTGAAGGTCACCAACTCCCAACGCACTATGTGGTCTTTCACAACTCTAACAAAATGTGCTTCTCTTGGTGCTCCCAAAATCTCTTTACATGTTTTCTAAACACAGCTCACATTGTATGCACAAAACATTTTGTTTTCATGTCTCTCTAATTTGCAGGACTTTGAGTTCCTCACGGTAAGGGCAGCATGCATTTGATGCTTCTGGTCTGTGAGAACTCTCTCACATCCTGGTATACAGAAGGCACTCACTTAATGATAAATACATACATGAGCTAAAGAATGCATGGATAAACAAAAGAATAAATGGATACACATGCATCTTGAACTCTTACACATAACGAGGTAAGAGAGATTATACATTGTTCTATTTGCAAGGTCTTTGAAAAAAAAAATCTTCCTCCTAAAAGATTATGATGGGTAGAATGTTAGAAAAAATTTTATCAAGAAAGAGTTGATGTTTTTCAGGCAGAGGAGTTGTGATAATGAGGAATAAGGCATATAGGCCTATTGCCTGGGACTAGAAAGAATAACATAAAATTTTAGGATTAGCTATTATTTATGAAGTATGGTTATCTTTCTTGAAGACAACCATATCTCAATTTCTGAATTACGTTCTTATACCTGTAAGAACACAAACAATAACATGTTTTCAAAATATCAGAATCAACTTATTTCTAGTTTGCATTCCTAGTAAAATCAGCAGGAAGACGGTAAGTGAAGCCTGCAATGATACTCACAGCAAGAGTCAACTTCAACATATTTGGGGCCTAGTCTACTAACCACCAAACAGACAGACCTTTACTTCCTGAAGGGGTCTTTCTAGAAGGACTGTCTCGGGAAAGTAGTCTCTGCTTTCAACCAATATTTATGAAGCATCTACCATGTGAGAGTCTGTGCGAGGCTCTGTGAGAGCTGTAGAGAGATGAATAAGCCATGCTTGCTGCTCTCAAGGAATTTTCAATAAAACACTTGTCTTCAGATGCCAAAAAGCAAGGGGCACTTATGACCACACAAAGAAATAAGATAGTTCGAAACACAGAATCACATACCAACTCTTTGTATAGTTATAAACGGCATGTTTGAAAGTGATTTATTTGTAAAAATCTCATTTCCCTTTGAGTTCCTTTTTTGAGCATTAGGAGGTATAGATCATTAAAGTAAACTGCGTGCAGATGTCACCTTCTCCCTAGTTTCAAATCCCCCATGACTATTGGATGATAGAGGCAGGTTAAAAAAGAAAAAATGAAAGAGAAAAATTGGTCACCTATAATCCAAGTGATCTCGCCTCTGAATTGTACTGGGGTCTTAAAAGAAGACTATCACAGAAGGGAAAGAAAATGGAGGGGAGCTGGCAATGGCTAGGAAAACTAATCAAGCTGTAGAATAGTCCCGAGAAAGGTATGGCCACTCTCTGAAGGACATCACTTGTCCCCAGAAACAGGAAACTTTCCTCCACAAAATGTAAGCTCCAGTGGTCCTATCCCATTTAAAGCTGGGACTGTAGCACAAGTGAACAGCGTACAAACCGTAGCAGAAAGAGATGTGCGATCATAATAACACCAGAAATTTAGTAAGTGTTTACCATGTGCCAGAAAGGGTAGTACACACTTAGTCTTCAAGACGACACGCTAAAAATTGTATTTTATAGACTTTTAGAAGTTCATTATCTTACCCAAGGTCATACAGCTAGAAGGTCGCACCAACTTCTTTGATTCTAGAACCTGTACTACTGAAGAGCAATAACTGGGTGGGAGATCAGAAATTCAGCCCAATGCGCTGAACTTCAAGGCCAGGACTCTACTTCTAACATTTGTAAGGCAGAAGCCTGGTCACAATGGCAAATATGGAAAAAGAGAAAAACATGCAACTCACTGGGCACAAATATCAAGGACTGATAAATTTGGTACAACAAAACCAATTTTAATTCCCCAGTAGTGAGGTAAATCTCAATGAAAACAACAACAACAAAAAAAGGACGTGGAATTAAATACAGCATATAATATTTGTGAAATACCTAATATGAAGAATATTTTCCTTCAGCTGTTTAACGCTGAGTGTGTGAACAAAGTTGCTCTAATAATCCTTTTTCTAATGTAACTATCATCCTTACGGAATCTCAGTGAACTGCTCCATATGTAATATAGGCTGTAAGTAAAAATTACTTAAAATTAAAAGGCAAAGCCCTGTTATGAGTTAAAAGATTAAGCCAGAAGCTTGGTAATCCTCTCCTGATTCTATTCTATGGAATTATTATTATTTCTCCATTACTTCACTTTGGACTTACTAAAGTTAAGTATAGTATATTGGAGATATGTATACACAAAATGTATATATTAAAGCATATTACTTGGATAAAGTGTATATTAGTCCTTTATACTTGGATATATTAATAAATATGGTCCTGTATCATCTCTCTTAAACATCCTTAAAAATGGGATTCTAGGCCAGGCACAGTGACTCACGCCTGTAATCCCAGCAGTTTTGGGGACTAAGGCAGTTGGATCATTAGGTCAGAAGATTGAGACCATCCTGGCTAACACAGTGAAACTCGTCTCTACTAAAAATACAAAAAATTAGCTGGGTATGGTGGCACATGCCTGTAGTCCCAACTACTCAGCAGGCTGAGGCAGGAGAATCGTTTGAACCCAGGAGGCATAAGTTGCCAAGAGCCAAGATCACACCACTGCACTCCAGCCTGGGCCACAAGCAAAATTTCATGAGAAAAGAAAAGAAAAAAGAAATGAATGAAACTCCTTTGGTTATCATCTTCTTCTGACAAATCTCTTTTTCTTGGGGGGAGAGGGGCGGACAAAAGGTGCACAGAAAGCAGATAAAAGCATTACATAGGCGGAATTTTAGTTCCAGTCCACTTGGACCATCACTGAGCTTCACAAAATGGCTCTGTCCCCAGCAGGCTCTTTCCCCATTTCCCCACTTCAGTCTAGGGAGAACATGCTATCATTCTGCCACTAGATGGCACTGCCACAAATTGGGATGGACAGTACTCCGTGGACCCTAAACTTACAACAATTTAGACAAAAAGCAATAAAGATTAAATATACACCAAAACTCACTAAACATTAGAGTGATGCGGAGAACAGTGCAACAAACAAACAAAATATACTGAAAGAGTATTGTCCCAATGGGACATAAATCAGGAAAGATCCTACTTTATGACTAGATTCTCTCTCGGATACACTTAAGATATAATGCTATTTGTCCAACATATTTTGGCTCCCAGTATTTTTCCTTTCAAGCTATTGAAGTTAATATTTAACAAACACATTTTCTGCCAAGTTTTAATGTGATTATCATCCTCTAAAGAAACAAAGTCCAGAAATAATTTGTCTTTCTGGCAATATTTATTAGTATTTTGACACAAAACCTGAATTATTATTGAAAGTAAATAGGAAATCAAGGACTCAGATCTCTTGAATTTTTTTAAGGTGCTCTCAAGGTTAACATATACTCTGTGGCAATGAAGAGGCAGATAAATAAAGGCTATATGGTGTCATATAATCTGTAATATTTCCTGTAACTGTGACTATTTTTTAAATAAAATTTTCTAGATGACAAATTTAATTTCCCCTTTGGTTTTGTTTATACATTGGAGTCTCTGGTGTCAGGGAACTCAACACAAAGCTGAGTGCTCCAGGTCTCTCTACTTTCCTTTTGACTCTTTGAAATTTACAGCCGAGAACTTCCCATAAGATCTTTTTATTTCAAAAGAATTATGTATATAATGTGTACTATGATATAATTATATATAATTGGTCACATAATTGAAGCTACATGAACTGTATTTATATATTATTAATTACACTATTACATGTTATACAGAATTATGTTGTTAATTATATAGTTTATTTTATATATAAATATACATGTACACACACATATATATATACACACACACACATATATATACATATATATATCTCTCCACGAAAAAAAGTCTCAACTTGTAAAGGAAAAGAAAAAGGAACTAACTTGAATCCCATTCAGGAAGTTACTGAACTGCCTACTGGAACAATGAGAAAGACAGCAAATTCCCGTTTTCACACAGCTGGCTGTGTTTAAAAGAACCACAGGAAATGAACCAGTTTCCAACCTGTTAGCCACTTTCAAAGGGCAAATGGCTGCAAGCCCTTGGGGACCAAGGGATCCATTTAAGATGGCACAGCAAAGCTAAAAACTGGCCCTGGTCCAACAGTTTCAGCCTTGAATTAATTGAGTGTGTGTGTGTGTGTGTGTGTGTAAAACAGTATACACACACACAGAGCCAGTAAATGTTACATGAACTCTGCATGCATTCTGTTCTAAATTTAAACAGGAAATAAAGTTAGGTCATGGCTATCTTGTGGTCAGGGCAAGGATGACAATCACAATAATTTTGCAAAACATAGTCAAAGAAGGAAAGAGGAGGAAGGTGTGATAGGGTTTTAACCGTCTACCAAAGCAGTACAGAAGATAGTTTATAATAAATATCCTAGACCCACAGAAAGGCTGTGAATGCCAGAGCGAATTTTTCCCTCCTCCAGCTATGCCTTTATTGTGACGGTCTGGAATGTAATTAGGAATTTTTTTGAACAGGTATTGGAGAGAGGGCCATTTGTGAGTATTTGCTTCTGTTCCGGGGAAAAACAGCCCAGTCAGTCACTGAGTTTGACTCCTTAAAGAGCGTTACCATTCCTTCACAGTTGTTTGTTCTGAGACTACAGATAGACCAAGGAAAATCTGAAAACCTCCAGAAGCATTTCTTTCACAATGAGCCACTACACTGAAGCAAGCATATAGTGTTTGACAGCCTTTCGTGAGTAGCACAGTCCGTGGATTTTTTTTTCTCCAGCAGTGATATCCTTTCACCTCATTATAAGATATAACCTGTCATAGCTAAATTGAGGAGTTTTTCAACAGGGCTGGAAAAACTCATCTTTAATTACTGTACAGGAGAATGCTTCTGAATTATCAACTGTGTAGAAAAAAGGCTGAAAGACAATCTGACCACGGCAAAAAACAGACATTCCTTGATAGAGAAGCCATGTTGTTGGGTTTTCAGTTTCTCGGGTGATGGTGCTTTGATAGTGATGGCTTTGAAATTCATATAAGATGAGAAGGAAAAAGAAGCACTTTCATTAGTCGAGTAGTATTGTGTGTACACTTAACTGTCTATGCACAAATTGGTTTAGGGATTTTATTGGGTTGGTAGTCTTGGATTGTAAATATCTAGATGTAAACTCCAGGACCGTTTCTAATGGAAGTTTTCTTTATATCAGCTTAATGTGTTGGTTACTATCCCAAGTTTTGACAGACTTGCTTCCAAATTCAAGCTCTGCTACTAACTAGCTGATAATCTTGGCAATGACTAACTTTCTAAACTTTGGTTATCTTATCCTCAAAAGGGAGAGTTCATCATACCTACCTTCTATGACTATTGAGAATACTAAATGAGATGATGAATGTGAAGGGTTTATCAAAGTGTTTAGCGTGTTATAACCACTCAATAAACAGTAGCTATCATTACTAGAAACATTTTGCGCTGAATTGTTGATAGTTTGGGCAGAGAATGAAAATTATATTTTTAAAGGTAGACTAAGAATTAAAAGAAGTGTCCCTTTCCTGCAGGTAGACCTAGGAAAAAATTCCTCAGATGTCTGTCTCCCAGTTGCAGAAACAGGACAGGAGCCAAACCAACAGACTCTTGGACACTGGACGCACCAAGTCCTATTTTAATTAATGTCCTCTCGAAGCCAGTATTTTGATTCTGTAGGTTAATCAGCTACTCCAGATATGTCTCAAAAAAAAAAAATGTTTTCAATGGACAAATGACTGGGAAAGACTAAACATAACATCCCAGTCTTGGAAATCCACAACGCACACTGGTTTATTACACGATTCAAGAAGTCCCGCAATAAAGAAACCATGTTTACTATGGCTGATTCAGGTTCCCCAAGCCTACTTGATAATACAACTTTTTTTTTCACCCAATGGTTATTGCTGCACTAATAATTCATTCACATTACCTGCCAGCCACAGTGTCAAACATTTTACATATATTAACTCATTAAATCATAGTAACAATACTACAAGTTTGGTACCCTTATTGTTTCTATGTTACTTGCCCAAGATTGCACAGTCATTAAGGATAGCAGGATTCAAATCCTAGTACTCTGACGTGAGCCACATTCTCAATCAGTATTTTATATTTCTTCTTATGAGATGTATTATGTGTATCAGTTATATGTTAATCAGTTCTTGCGTTACTGTCATATAAAGAAATAACTGTGGCTGGGTAGTTTATTAAGAAAGAGGTTTAACTGGCTCACAACTCTTCAGGCAGTACAAGAAGCATGATGCTGAGACCTTCTTCCTGATGTGATAGCCTCAAGAAGCTTAAATAATGGCAGAAGGTGAAGGGGTGAGCTGGTTCATCACACAGGAGCAAGAGAGAGGGACAGAAGCCGCACACTTTTAAACAACCAGATCTGACGTAAACTCAGAGTGAGAACTTACTCATCACCAAGGGGATGGTGCTAAGCCATTCATGAGGGATTCATCTGCCAGTTCCAAACAATTTTTACTAAGCCCCACCCCCAACACTGGGGGTTACATCTCAACAAGAGGTTTGGAGAACAAACATCCAAAGCATATCAAGTTAGGATATTTTACCTGCGAATAACGGAAATCTCAGTCAAAAATGATTTAAAGAATAAAGGGAGTTAGTCAGACGTGGTGGCTCATGCCTATAATCCCAGAACTTTGGGGAGCCAAGGTGGGCAGATCACTTGTGGTCAGGAATTCGAGACCAACCTGGCCAAGATGGTAAAACTCCACCTCTACTACAAATACAAAAATTAGCCAGGTGTGGTGGCACATACCTATAATCCCTGCTACTCAGGAGGCTGAGGCAGGAGAATCAATTGCTTGAAGCCAGGAGGCAGAGGTTGCGGTGAGCTGAGATCACAGTACTGTACCGTAGCCTGGGCAACAGACAGAGTGAGACTCAGTCTCAAAAAAAAGGAACAAAGGGCAAAGGGTGTTTATGGTCACACTTAACTAAAAAACAATAGTTTTAAGCACGAGGTGTGTATGTAGTTCTATTCTCTGAAATTCACTCATTCGTTTCTGACTTCCTTCTTCTGTCAACTTCATCCTCAGGCTGGCTCCATTATATAAGAGTAGTCTTTCCCAGGTAGTACCCACATATCTCCAAAGAGAAGAGAAAGCTTCCTTTCCTCAAACATTAAATAAAAGTGTTAGCCTCTTCTGATTAAGTTGTATGCCCACCTTGGCTTATTCACTATGGCCATAGCAATGTGATGTGTTGATTGTCTTCGGCTTGTTCATACCTAAACAAATTATGGTAGAGTGGATGGGTTTAGGTCAGTCAGGGCCCATTTGTGAAGCTGAGATTATAGCCAATTCCAGGCAAGCTGCATTACAGGAAAATTGGGGTTTTCCAGGAAAAAGAAATGGAAAAATGGAATCCTATAGATTATACTGCAAATAAAAGAATTCCCATTCAAGTCTGAGGTAAGTGTTCTGTGAAACATATTTTCAAAAACACTACTGTATATTTTTCTTTTTTCTTTTTGAGACAGGGTCTCACTCTGTCACCAGACTGGAGTGCAGTGGTGCGATCTCGGCTCACTGCAACCTCTGCCTCCCGTGTTCAAGCAATTCTCCTGCCTCAGCCTCCCGAGCAGCTGGGACTACAGACGCACGCTACCATGCCCAGCTAATTTTTTATATTTTAGTAGAGACAGGGTTTCACTATGTTGGCCAGGATGGTCTCGATCTCTTGACCTCGTGATCCACCCGCCTCGGCCTCCCAAAGTGCTGGGATTACAGGCGTGAGCCACCGCGCCCGGCCTGTATATTTTTCTTAACCCTGCACCCTCTAGTGTCTTACAGCAAAACGGAGAAAAGGGTGTTAGGGAAGCTGAAGTCAATGGAGACAATACATTCAAACCTTGACTTTTCCCTGACAATTTCACCTCTTCTTTTATCAGTCCTAATGGTACCTACAACAGAAATAGACTATAAAACTACCTTGACAATTTTCAACTGACAAATAGAAGTGTCTCTGCAATCTATTAATGATTTTAACAAAAAATGCATAAGTTCTTCTCTGTATTATAAACAACCCAAAGGATATGGAACCACAGAGTAAAGGTAAAATCACTGTTCCTCTTGCTCACTCTTTCTGTTCTCCTTCTCAGACGTCATCAATTTGGTGTACGTATTCCTGAACTCTCCAAACACATACACATACACACATAAAAATATACCTTTTGTAACATAAATGGGAATGTGCTATTTTTCACTTAAATATACATCTAAAGAACTTCCCATCAGTACAAACAAAACTTCTTAATTCCTTTTAACTACTGCATAGAATATCACAGTATACATGCACTGTCACTTAAGATTTTCCAGCCCTAAATGACAAACATGTAAGAGTTTCTAATACTTTTTACTATCTAAAAAAGAAAGGCTCAAATTTCTGCTCCATCCTTGTACTTGCCACGTTGTGTACACGTGAAAGTTTTTCTCTAAGGCTCTAACCCACCAGTGAAATTGCTTGGTTAAAGGAGTTTGAACACTTTAAATTTTGAAAGAATTTACCAAATTGCCCTCCAAAAGACTGCTCCAATTTACACTCCCACCAACAGCGTGTGAGAGTACCTGTTTCTCCACTGGATATTAGCAATCTTTTCGCATTCAATTTCAAAGAGTAATCAACAGGACTCCAGTTAACTATGTGATGAAAGTGGCTCCCTAAGAGCTTTAAGAATGTATCATTAGACACGAAAGAAAACAATTATTTGGTGTGACCTCACTCTGTGATTGGTATGATAATAATAATAAAACAACCCTCTTGATTGAACAGCTACTTATCTTAGACTTTAAAGACATTAACTACTACCTGCCTTACAGTTTTTTAAAGAGGTCAATAAAGGTTATTTATCCCCATTTTGCAGATGCAAATTTTAAAGTATAAAATTTAAAGTAAAAATTTCCACCAGGCTGTGTACAAGAATGGAAAATAAGAATGCAGTTCTTTTGAGTTCCTACTCCTTCGTTTTCTGGTGATAAGGCAGCCTGTCAAAGCCAGAAACAAAGTTCTGACATGCAACCTTTATAGCCAGTGAAAATCCAGCCACTTGCCTTAGAAACAAATTTACTCTTTAACTCTCACTTAAAGCTGAATGATAATTTAGAAATACAACAGAATGCGAGCCAAAGAAACTTCAGGTTCAGTTTTCAGACACGTGGTGGCCTTTGCTTCCTCTGGTAAAGGTTACTAGTGTTTTCTTCATTGGCTGACCCTGCTGATGTGGAGGGAAATGAACAGAAAATAAGGCACAATCTGACGAATTCAATATTACCTTCTCTCTACACCTGTAGATAGTCAGGGAAAAATTCAAGGACTTATGAACTTAAAATCTCTATACAGTAGGGGACAGAAACATTGGCAACTTACCTGGGGCACTTTTGTCATCATCGCTTCGAGCTCAGCCCCAGATATATGTCCCAGAGGGAAGCCACGTGGGCTTTAACGCACATCTTGTTTCTTTGCAGAGAAGTCACAACTTACCCAAACATACTTGTTCACAATCTAAATGAAATCTCCTGATTGGTGACAGCTGGCCCAGGGAAGGCAAGAACACCCCTTCCCATGTGGGAGCAAGCTACTTGCACACCTTGAAATGAACACTTTTCTTCTGAGTATTTGGTTGTTTGGTAGATTTCAATCTCAGGTCAACAGATTGTAATGGCATCAATACAAATATAAAGCAGTCACAAGGATTGTGACAAAGTGGCTTTACAGACCAGAAATGAATTTTTTTTAAGTAATAATGCTTAGCTAGGGTAAGAATAAATGTCAGTAAACTTATTTTTCTGCAAAGAGTTTTCTTTTTTCTATTCCCTGCTTCAGTGCCTTGACTTGGAGGCACAATCCTATTCCACATCTACCCAGGCTCCATCAACATCCAGAATTCCCTGTCTAAAGCTTTGACACATTTGTCACAGCAGCTAAGGTTGAGGACAGGAGTTGAAACAATTTCACAAGGCTTGTTATGACTCACATGGCCCCTATGTAGTCCTCTTAACTTCCTTTGTTCCCATCCTTCCAATAAAACATGAGCACCAGCCGTTTCCCCTTGCACAGTGTGAGGTAGAAAGGCTGAAGCCTTTGAGCTCCTGTTCCAGTCTACAGATCATTAGCAGAGATGATATTGTTCAGTACATCAGACCTTTCATGCCAACTTCTAAATGAGGGAGAAAACTGAAGTGATGACAATGATCTCTCAGTACCCCTTTTAATAAAGATACTTTTTGTTAATAAAAATGTTCCTTTTAATAAAATTTAAAGAAAATCTTAAGGTCTTAGGACCATGTGGAGAGGGGTTGGAAGAATAGATAAGAAGAGAGAGGACAGTGACCGGAAAAAAATGAAGTACAGAAGAAATAAGGACAATAAAGGATACATATTTGGTGTCCTGGGTATATTATCCTGCTGCTCAATCTCCCACTAGGATCTGTAGATCTGTGATTCTTTAGAAGTCATCAGATAACTCCAACTGTTTTCTAAAGTTTAAATATCACAGATTGATAGGCCCTGAGTTAGGGTGGAGACATCTGTGGTTGAGTATCTCTGGGAGACAAGCATAATGACAACTTGTATTTTCAGAAGGTCTTTCTCTCAAAGCTGAAGACACTTCATACATTTGATCTAATTATACTTCCACAACATCAGTGGCTTCTGGGAAGAAAGTAGGTGTTGGGACAGTGAGTGTTATAGAGGTAAGCATGTAAATACCATTATCATTATTTTTTGCCTAATAAAAATAAAACATGGAGTGTATTGAAAAGTGCCCTAAGACAAGATTTTTAAGCTTCTTAGCTGCTCTACTCTTTTATTCAAATAAGAACTGATGCTAAACACTAACATAAAAAACAGAAACAAACCCCTCTCTGAAAAAAATAAAATCAGTGCTCAACTGCCTTTGATGAAACTAGGGATCCTGCCTGTCTCTACTTTGCTCTCTCCTTTGAAACTCATAGAAATAAGTATTAGAGAGAAAGAATTACTTTCCCATATGTGAGGCAATAAACTACCATCGTAGAATATGAATCAGTCTCCCATATTCTACTCCAATCAAGTGATATAACCTCCCAAGAATGACAAAGAACCAGCACCTGTTGCTATAAGTGAAAGATATTAACTTTATCTTCACAAACCATCATCATGTACAACCTAGCTAGCTTTTTAACATGTTCTACTGTGGAAATAACATTTATGGAGAAGCATTTTCGTAACGGCATGATAGCATTACATTCGCCACAAAATGATGACTGTGGTTACCCTGGGCATTCTGAGAATACAGACTGAACTAACTGACATGACTTTTTATTACGGTCTAATAATATGATTATTACCAATTCTAAGAAGGCCAAGTTTTCCCATAGTTTCTGAAAACTTCATTTTTGAACTTCCGAATTTAACAAAGGAGAGTCCCACCGTACATCTGTCCATCTCGGGATGCTAATATAGTGTTGCTAGTAGTAGCAAGTACATGTGTTCATTGAAGGAAATATGAACTAAAAATACGGCCCTATGGATCTGTTATGACTAAGAAGAAATGTCTTTCTATGGCAGCTAAGTGACGTGACAGTCTGGAGCAGATTCCAAGCAACCCACATCCTCTTAGTGCCAGGGGAAGGTTTGTGGCCTAGAATGGAAGTGATATGATAAAAGTGTGTGAAATTCTGTTGGAAAACAACTCAAGTGTCCTCATGTATATTTTCTAACCTATGTCATGGAATTTTTAACTGTGTCTTGCAGGTCCTCTCTACCCAACGTAACCTCCAAATATGCACTTGAAGAAAAATACAACAAAAAAATCAAAGGCTAAGTTGGCTTCCGTTCTTGTCTTCTGCTGTTTCTATCAATGCAAATTAAATTTTTGAAATTCATTTTCTATTATAAGGCTTCATTCTTCTATGATTTTTGGTAAGAAACTCAAAACGCCTTGTAGCCCATGAGTCATAGACTGTCTTAAACTGGAATGTCACCACATGTCTGAGTGTTACGAGTAGACCAAAAGCTAAGGCAAAAGAAGAGATTCTAAAGAGAGAATAATGAGAAGTCAAGTTGGAAAATATAATAAAAAGAAGTGATTGACAAAATAATAAAAGGAAGTGACTGGGAAGAAAAGGATGGGAAGAATGAGAAAGAGATGAGTGTCTAAGGATTAAGTGCCCAGTAATATCACCTGTGATTATGGACCATCTGTGATTATAGATTATAATCACAGATGGCCCGTAAAAGCTGAACACTGCTGTCTATCTGCCTGTCCACATGATGAAAATCAGGGAAGTTATGTTATTTCTACACATTATAATCATTATAACACAACAATCTTTTACAAACTTAAAAAACAGACTTTAGCGGCTTTATAGGATATAGCTATTATTGATTATAGACACATGATTAATGACCGACTAATTTTTTATTCATGCTATTTCTGCCTCTCAAACCCACAACAAGAAATTAATAGAACCTGCATTAGAATCTACTCATTTGTCATGTTTTTCCCCTAAATCTTGAGATCCTTGCACTCCCCAACATTTAGTTGGTGGTCTATTCCTAAAGTGAATTAGGCAAGCTTGAGGTAGTGGAGACACTGCTTGACAATGATCAACAATATGTACCCACATGTTCTTCTACACCTGTGGCTCCCAAACTTTCTAAGACAGAAGATTTGATTAGGTCAGTCTTTCACCACCTACAGTGGTGGGCAGGTTATTGCTTCGCTTGTTTCCAGTCCATAAATCTTTCCACTTAGCACTACTCTATGGTCAAATAGTTGTGACAAGCCTCCCTGGGATAATCTGACTTTAATGCATATGAAATAAGCCAAAGCAATAACAAGAAGAAAGAAACACTGGGGGCCACTTTCCTCAAAAACCTTGACAGTTATTTTAAATTTCAAGGGTTCTTCTCTAGAATAAGACCAGTAACTTAAAGAACTAGCAAAACATCTGCTCCATAGGTCTTACGTAGCTCGAATGATAGTGGATTTGAAATGGAATTATGAAGCTCCACATGTCTGTGGCCATGGAAGTTATTTAATAGTGTTAAATAGGGAGTAGCAGACAGTCTTTATCTTCAGAATGGGAAATTCCTTTTCAGCACAGATTTATTCAGTATGTTGGTTTTCCAATCAAAAGCTAGAACAGGGCGCTGCAGGTCAACAGAGAAAGACATCACACATAGAGCAATGAGGATCAGATCACAGACAGAGAACAGAGTTCAAGAAACTCACAAATATAGATCAAAGTAATCTTCAGGGCAATAACAAATCGAGGGGTGGAATTTTGGAACGTATTATAAGGAAACAAAACTTTGGAAATGCAGTTAGTTTAGACTTTATAGGTAATAAAGTCTGAACTTTGGTCATTTTCCAACTAAAATAATGAGAAATAATTAGTATTAAAATCCATGACTCAAGGCAATATCCATTTTTTGCAAAACAATGTAGAAAAAATAAAATTTATGCAGAGAATGAATTCAGGACAATTAAAACAGAAATAAATACCAGAATGGAGATACTATATTTATGCCTAGTCAGTTAAGCATTTTACTGATTCTTAAAGACACAGAATTAGTTATTGATAGAGAACTACTATATAGAGCATTTACAATGTATATATCTGCATTCATGATTAAGTTAATATTATGCTAAATGTAGTGCAGTTTCCATTTTATAATGTAGGTTTTATCATTCTCAAACATTTATTTTTATTATAAAACCTCAAGATAAGAACCTTCTTTCGTCTGGCCTTTCCTTCTCAAATGTAACATTCTTTCTCATGAGTCCCCACCCAAACGCCAGGGTTCTGATTTTTAATCATCTTCTCTTTTAACATACATAAATTTCCTATGGGTTATTTCGTAGCTCCCACATTTGTTTCACAATGTAGTAGACACAGAAATGCACTGCCCAGAACCCCCTTGAAGGTAGGATGTGCTATCCAACTACAGAAAGTGGAGCCAGCTGGCTGGGTGCAGTGGCTCACACCTGTAATCCCAGCACTTTAGGAGGCTGAGGTGGGCAGATCATGAGGTCAGGAGTTTGAGACTAGCCTGGCCAACATAGCGAAACCCCATCTCTACCAAAAATACAAAAAAAATTTAGCTGGGCATGGTGGCACATGCCTGTAGTCCCAGCTACTCAGGAGGCTGACGCAGGAGAGTCCCTTGAACCTGGGAGGCAGAGATTGTAGTAAGCCGAGATGGCACCACTGCACTCCAGCCTGGGCAACAGAGTGAGTCTCTGTCAAAAGAAAGAAGAAAGAAAGGAAAGAAAAGAAAGGAAAGGAAGGAAAGGAAGGGAAGAAAGGGAAGCAAGGAAGGGAGGGAGGGAGGGGAAAAGGAGAGAAAGGAGAGAAAGAAAAAGTGGACCAGTCAAGAGCCTTCAGAATGTACCTCAGTCACAGAGAGCCACTTCACCCAAGGTCATGTCTATCCCAGGAGAACCCATCTCTGGTGACTGAGTGAGGTAAAACTATAAAGACATGCCTATACTTTTTTAAAAACGAGAAGAATAACTCAATCCAAAATCACATTAAAAGAAAATTATATAAATAAGACAGTAAATATTAATCCATATCAATAACCACTACATATAAGTGTACTATGTTCTTTAGCTAAAAAAAAAAGATATTCAGATTATGGTTTAAAAACTTATCAAAGTTATGATTGAAACATGAAGACACAGAAATATTGAAAGGTAGACAATAGAAAAATACTAATTGTGTAGCTATATTATTGTAATATAAAATAAAATAAATTTGAAGGTAGTAGCTCTGCTAGTAATAAAGAGACTTATTATCTAACAACATAATGGTCTCCTTGCCAAGAAGATACTAAAGTTTTAAACATTTATGCATTTAATAACTTGGCTTTGAAATATTTTTAAGTAAGAGCAGAAATTTATGAAAGACATGGTAGAGATTTAAAAATCCAAATTTTTGAATTTGGATTTCTGAAAAACAAATAAAATTGACAAACCATTAGCAAAAGAAATTATTTTAAAAGGACCAAAGATAATATGAATGCATAGATTCAAAAGCAAAAAAAAATAGAAAACTATAAACTAGTTTATATCATTAAATTTGAAAAATTAAACAACATGAACTTAGGGCTACAAAAATATACTTCAAAAAACTGACTCTAGAAGAAACAGAAACTGTCAATGACACAGGCAACTAAAGAAACTGAAACATTTTCTCAAACGAAAACACTAGGCTTAGATTGTTTTATATAAATTCTCTGCAAAATATTCAGAAAACAATTTTAATCTTAGACCAACTCTTTCATAAAAGAGAAAAAGGATACATTTTCTAAATTATGTTATTTGTTCAGTGTATCTTTGATATCAAATCAGGTAAAGTTAATATGAAAAGTGTCAAAAGAAACTTAGAGGCCAATCCGCTTATGAAACGAATGCAAAAGTAACTAAACAAATGGCAGGTATGAAATACATAATAAATATGTCAAGAGGTGTTTCATAGGTAATTGGGAGTATGGAGGCTGGAAAGTCCCAAAATCTATAACCGAGAATTTAGATACCCAAGAAAGTCAACAATGTAGGTACAGTCCAACTCTAAATGTCAGAGAAACAGGAAAGCCAATGACGTAAGCCCAAAAACTGGCAGGCTTGAGACTGAAAAAGAGACAACTTCTTAGTTTGTGTCTAAAGGCAAAGATCAACTCCAGCACTCAGGTAGACTGAGTTTACTCTCATTCAGCCTTCATGGTCTATTCGGGTTCTCAATTGGTTAGATGAGGCCCACCCAAATGAGTGAGGGCACTCTTATTCACTCAGCGCACCAATTCAATTGTCAATATCATCTAGAAACACCCTCACAGACACACCAAGAATAATATTTGGCCAAAGATCTGGGCACCCTTTGGCCCAATCAAGTTGACACACAAAATTAGCCATCATAGGCCACATGCGGTGTAATCCCAGTACTTTGGGAGGCCAAGCCAGGCTGATCATCTGAGGTCAGGAATTTGAGACCAGCCTGGACAACATGGTGATACCCTGTCTCTACTAAAAATACAAAACAAAACAAAAATTAGTGGGGCGCGGTGATGAATGCCTGTAATCCCAGCTACTTGGGAGACTGAACTTAGGAGGCAGACATTGCAGTGAGCCGAGATTGTACCACTGCACTGAAGCCTGGGCAACAGAAGGAGACTCTGTCTAAAAATATATATATATATGTATACATAGAGCTATCAAAATAAGAAAATGTATAAATGTATATTTATACAGTGGAATTCCTTATAGCAGTGAAAATTAGTGAACCCTAGTTATGTACTAGGAAATCTTACAGAAATCTTAAGTTGAAACACCTGCAGAAGATACATACTGCTTGGTACTATTTATATAGAGTTCAAAACACTACTAAACAATGTGGTGTTTAAGGATATTTACATGCAGCATAAAGCAACAAAGAAAAGTAAGTGCTACTCAAAAAAAACAAAAGACATTGATTATCTTGAAGGAGAGAAAAAAGGAAAATATCTACAGAACCATATAAGGACCTTCAAAAGTACGTATTATATTCCATTTCTTAGAAAGGATATAAGTGTACATATATTATTCTTTATACATTGCATAAAAATTATACATATACACATATATACATATATATTCAGCCTATTCTCATTATTCTCAGTAGTTGTATTCTATCAAGCTGCTGCTAACACTGAATTAGCAAATACTGAACCATTAATCCTAAGGGATAGTTAAGTTCCTGCTTCTAGTCACGTTTTTATCAACAAATAATACATAACCTTATTTTATGTGTGTTTATGTATAAAGACACCATTTTATTTGTATTTTATTTTTTTGAGACATAGTCTGATTCTGTACCCCAGGCTGGAGTGCAGTGGCATGATCTTGGCTCATTGCAACCTCCGTCTTCCAGATACACTGTTAATTCATTAGCATTGAACTCACAGCCAACAGCACTATAATTCATGCCTTCACAGACCTTATCCAAAATGTGTATTTTCTCTATAAGGGATATAACAGCCTTCTTGTGCTTAGGAATACTAGACAGCACTTCAGCGCTATGCTTAGGGACCATTTTAAACAGGGAAATCACCAACAAAAAGCACAAAAATACAAAAATAAAATGGCCCTAAATAGACTTCCAAAAGGACACATTTACATTATGAATGCTGAGGCAGGAAGGCAGAGAATCACCTTCTTCCAGCTCAGCTAGGAATGTACACGTCAGGTGACTCACATTTTTTACCGCTTTTTATGTGTCTGCAAATGACCAAGAAAGCACCATAAACACTGATTCTGAGGTTTCAATAAATTTTAGTGAGTAGGCAAATATGCAAATATTGAATCTATGAATAATAAAAATTGTGTATACACATTTTTGGATGTAGCAAATAATCATTTTATAAATGGGAAGAAAAATCATTCCTTTAAAAAAAAAGAAAGAAAGAAAAAAAAAGAAAAAATATTCCTTGTGACTCTGTAGCTCAAAGGTGTGATTGGGTTGAATGCATATGCTCATATCATAAAAAGGCTTGAATCCTTCCTCCACTATACCTCCTCCACAATGATCTCACACAGTGATTTCTAGAAGTAAGCAGGGTACTGCCTCCCAAGGCTCTTTGTGCACCCTAGTCATCCTGCTGTGCTAGTCCCATCTCTCAGAGGTTGCTTTAATCTCACTGGTCCATATGTGCTGCCAAGGCTTCCAGGGAAGCTTCACTTCCCAGTGCTCCTTGGCATTAGAAAGCCACGACATGGCTTAAGTGCAGTTTCTACATTCACCTAAAAGGATCTCATCCTCCAGGAGCTGATGGGCACCATTCATACAAAAAAGTTGGGGCCTTTTCTACAATGCCACTTCAAAGTTAGTTGCCTGGGTTCCTAAAGTTTCCCTAAGGCTAGTCTTAGAAAAATCTCTACTAAATGGGAATTTCAGCTACGACCTTTAACACTTTTCACTGGGTTCAAAATCAATCCAAATAAATTAGTGGAAGTTTAGCTTCTTCCATCTCACCTCCAGGCCACTGTCTCCACCAAATTTATCTCTCCTCATCTCTAATATGTATAAAGAGAGATGACAAATATTGGGAGAAAAGACATGGGCTATTACCTACACCTGGCGATTGACAGTCTTGTTTGTTTATTGTAGGAAATCTCAGCTTTATAACCTACTGAAGAATTTTGTGGGTGGAGTTTCCTTCAAACTCTGAATTAAAAACCTCTTTTGCTCACAATGGTGAAATAAATTGGAAGTAAATTGGTCATATGTTTCCCATTTTCCTTTCACAAAGCTGAGTCAACATAAAAGTTTTATTTACTTGAAATGGAGAAAGAGAAAGCACATTTTCTTGAAGGATGGAAACTCCAATGATCGCCCGATGAACAGATATCAACACAGATCTCCATTTTTTTTAGCTGAAATTAGAATATGTATTTGAAGATCAGTCTCAACTCCCAACAACAAAAAAACCAGTCTAGTAATATATCCAAGGCAACATGGGTTCTTAAACTATTAAACATTTACCTTAAATATAATTGGAGCTTTTCATGAGTGTCACTTTATTTTGTGCCTCCTTTCAAAACTTTAAGAACTAAATAATTATAACTGATTATCTCTTCTGAAAGCAGCTATCATACCCCATGAAATATGTATCTTTCTTCTACCTTCAAGTCATTTGCATGAACAGTATTTTAATAAGAGTATATGGAAATCAGATAATCTCCTATCATGATAAATTTTAACTACTCTCTGGCCGACTGCGATGGTTCACGCCTGTAATCCCAGCACTTTGGGAGGCCGAGGCAGGCGGATCACGAGGTCAAGAGATCGAGACCATCCTGGCTAACATGGTGAAACCCCGTCTCTACTAAAAAATACAAAAATTAGCTGGGCGTGGTGGCACGCGCCTGTAGTCCCAGCTACTCAGGAGGCTGAGGCAGGAGAATTGTTTGAACCCAGGAGGCGGAGATTACAGGGGGCCAAGATTGCACCACTGTACTCCAGCCTGGCGCCTGGCGACAGAACGAGACTCTAAAAAAATAAAATAAAATAAACTACTCTCAAAGTTCTTATACTTACTATAACTTAACTGTTTAGAAAGTATTTAAGGTTATACCTAGAATTTAAATTTCAAGTTTTCTTTTAAGCTTTTTCTGCATTAAATCCAGATACTCAATCTTCTCCCAGTGATTGAAGGACAATTATTTAAATTTGATAGCAGGAAAAAAACTATCATTTAGAGTTCTGATTACCAAGGATTTTTTTTTTTTTTAGTGTAAAATACAATAATTTCTGTGATTTACAATAATCTCTTGGTTTTCATTCTTTCACGTCCATTAAAATTCCACAGTTTCTTTATCTCTCAGTCCCTCTGACATTTTCAAACTGTGAGGTCCTAAATGTCTCAGTAAAATACAACATTTAAACAGCATGGATAATTAGCTAAAATTGTGTTCCAAAGAAAAGCAAATCAAACACCTATTGTTTTTCCCTTATTGACAGAAAATAATTTGTTTCCTTGAATTAATACATATCTTGTTTGTCTTTCATACTATACTTGATGGCAGGCCTCCAAAAAAGAGGTTTCAAAATTTTAAGCCAAAGATCCCTGGAAATCCCAATAAAATAAGAATTTTAAGTTAATATCCAATGGTAATACATGTGAATTTTCAGATCTTTGGAAATAACAGTGAAATGTCATTATTCTAAGTTGCATACACTACGAAACTTAGATAAATTTAACCTTATAAATGTAATTTCATGCTTTTAATATACATTATTTCACTGATGGCTATTTCTCTTCAAAATATTCACTCTAATTTCTCTGCCTATCTTCTTTATAATGCCATGACTCCTTTAGTAAATGCCAGATTGCTCTTCAGAGTCTCTAGTCTAGTCTACTTCTGGCTCTTCCTAACAATATAATTCAAGGCTACATTTGCGTATGGTTAAAGCCAAAGTGTACTCAGAGTTTTAATCATGGCTCTGTAATTACTCTTTATTTAATTTTAATGTCCGGTATTTATTTATCAGCCTGGTTAATATGCATAATTTTAAAGAATTCCTTAAATCTGTTTTAGAATTTGAACAGCACATATATACAGCATCCTATTTATGACTCTGATAAACTAGGTTTGACTTTCCTTTGGTTACAATGGAGATATTAATATTTATTCATCAGCTATGTAGCCAACTAGTTATTGCCTATTCTACACTAGACATGCTGATAAAAATGAAGACCCAGCCAGGTGCGGTGGCTCATGCTTGTAATCCTAGCACTTTGGGAGGCTGAGGCAGGCAGATCACAAGGTCAAGATATCGAGATCAACCTGGTCAACATGGTGAATCTCTGTCTCTACTAAAAATACAAAAATTAGGTGGGCATGGTAGCACACGCCTATAGTCCCAGCTACTCCGGAAGCTGAGGCAGGGGAATCGCTTAAACTTGGGAGGCAGAGGTTGCAGTGAGCCGAGATCATGCCACTGCACTCTAGCCTGGTGACAGAGTCAGACTCTGTCTCAAAAAAAAAAAAAAAAAAACAAGACCCTTACTTCTGTCAATGAAACAGCACAGCACAGAAAAGTAAAACAGACCTCTAAACAAATATACCTAACAAAAAATTACAGTTGCTATAATTAAAATGCTCATTGATATAGACGGGCACAACAAAATCTTAGTGGCCAATTCCCCAGGGGAATGTCAGGGTGAAGAAAGGCAATTCAGATTGGAAGTATTTCTGGAAAAGTTGTGTGGAAGAGGTTGCGACCCTGAAGGGTTCTGGGAATTGCAGTCTCTTATGACTGGAACTTACAGGGCAAAGGGTTTTTTTGGAAAGAAAAGGTCTGGAGAGAGTTGAGATCGTGGCAGACCTGGTCTGGTACAATGATAGTTTCAACTTTATCCTATAGTTAAAAGGGAGTCAATAAGCAAAGGAGTAACATGACCAAGCAGTTTGGTATAAACAGCATTCAGTAATCATGGAAACTAGACAAAAGCAGAAAGAGCAGCTTGAAACTACCTCAGTAGTTCAGACAAGGGACTTGGCCCTTTCAGCTTGGGGGTGTGGTGGGAATAAAGAGATTACTATTAACAAAGTGTTCCCCTTTTACACTGTTGGTGGGAGTGTAAATTAGTTCAACCATTGTGGAAGACAGTGTGGCAATTCCTCAAGGACCTAGACACAAAAATTCCATTTGACCCAGCAATCCCATTACTGGGTATATATCCAAAGGATTATAAATCATTCTGCTATAAGGACACAGGCACACGAATGTTCATTGCAGCACAGTTTACAATAGCAAAGACCTGGAACCAACCCAAGTGCCCATTGATGATAGACTGGACAGGGAAAATGTGGCACATATATACCATGGAATATTATGCAGCCATCAAAAATGATGAGTTCATGTCCTTTGTAGGGACATGGATGAACCTGGAAACCATCATTCTCAGCAAACGGACACAAGAACAGAAAATCAAACACCACATGGTCTCACTCATAGATGGGTGTTGAACAATGAGAACACATGGACACAGGGAGGGGAGCATCACACACTGGGGACTGTCGAGGGGGAAATAGGGGAGGGACAGCGGGGGGTGGGGAGTTGGGGAGAGATAGCATTGGGAGAAATGTCAGATATAGGTGATGGGGAGGAAGGCAGCAAATCACACTGCCATGTGTGTACCTATGCAACAATCTTGCATGTCCTTCCCATGTACCCCCAAACCTAAAATGCAATAAAAAAAACAAAGTGTTCCTATACCCTCTGAAAATAGAAGGCAGAGACAGATTAAAAATTAATAATAACTTTGTCATATAAACAAAGAACCACTTTAGACCACTTGATGCATTCTCTAAGTTTGAACACAGCAATGAAATCTGGGGCCCTGATTGCACCACCTAGGGCCAGACCGGTGCCTAATGTGAGGTCATCATATGAAAAGGTAAGACAGTGCTAGAAGCAATTTATTCATTACTCTCCTCTACAAAAACTTAAAGTATTAATTTTGCATGTGATAAAAATGAGCACTTCGAAAAGGTATAAAAATTAACTGCTAAGCGACATGAACAATAGGTGTTCATCCAAGCATTTCGTGTGTATGTGCCTAGGCCACAGGAGTGTCTGTTGCTTGCATCCTTGGGAGTTTGGAAGGATAAAGTCATCAGTGTAATGGAACAACTTCTCTGAAGAAGGGCATATGGAACTTGCTAATTCTCAGAACCACAATGACAAAAATCATAGTTATAGTTGGCATTCTATTATTGTCCCTTTCATTCCTCAATCTCAATATATTAAACCGCCAGATGAAGGAGTTGGGTATGTAACCCTTTTGGCCTAAAACATAAGAAGGAAAAGCCCAAAAGTATTTTTTGTGATCCCAAATTGATCTGGGACAAACCTGATCTAGAATCAGCTAAAAAAAAAAAGCAAGAATTAGAAGAGAATAAGGTTTGTTCTCAGTGATACTGATTCACCCCAAATGTTACACTAATTTCTACATGGTTTATTTTGGTCCAGTTGCCCTGGGGCTGTGTCTCCATTACTTGGGATAAACCTATAGATGGGCCAATGCAAACGTATTAACTCACAAAGTATTTCACAGAGTATAAAAATGCAAAGCAGCACTGATATAAATCAAGAACAGCAGCAGGCAATAACATACCCAATCTGTGAGGTGTGTATTATTTTCCTTAAGAGAAAGATTATACTCGAGAAAGATTATTTATAGTTTCCTTTTGAATGATGTTAAAAAATATTCAGAAAGCCAAATTAAACTTGCGTAAGTGATTCAGTGATTTTCATTTCAACAGATATGCATTGCCTTTGTTCACAAAGTTGGCTCTTGATTGTCAGGCGGTTAAATCCAATGAGCAAAAACATGAACATCCGATGTTTTGAAGACCAAGCCTAGTTTAGCTCCAGTTGATCTCCAGTCCAGGTTTTTTAGATATATGTAGAAGTGCAAGATCTTAAAATCAGAAGGTTATGTAAAGTCCTTCTATGAGAGCATCTATACAAATGTTAAATATACTCAACAACCCTATTTTTATACCCAAGCCTTCAGAAATACCGGCATGAAGGAATTAAGCTATAAGAACAAGAATATTTATTACAGTTGGTAGTGGTTTGAAATTAGAAATAATGTAAATGTCCTACGATACAAAATGTATAAACATATATTTGGTATAAGCTAGATGCATAGGTATGGAAAGAGGCTAATTCTTAAGTAAATGAAAGAAAGTATACAACAATAACTAGAGATTAATTTTCCTTTAAAAAGGGAAAATTGTTAGTACTGGTTAACTCTAGTGGTTGATGTGTGAAACTCTGGATTTTTACTTAATAGAATTATATATTGACTGATATTTTTTGAAAAAATAAGAAAGTACCATTCCTGTAATTTTAAAACAGACAAAATAGTTATGTAATTAATTTTCCTGCCTTTAGGAAATTATCACCTAAACACAAAATCTTCCTGGTACCTTTCAGACACTTTTCATTATTTACCTCTGGGAATTTCAGCTGATACAAATCAAAATTTCTGATAACACCTAAGGGGTATGACATCACATCACTAGAAATTTTAAATGATTTGCATAAATATCTATGGATTAAAAATACTTTCACACAGCTCTAGTGCCAAACAAACTCAATGAAATTTTAAGATCTTCCTTAGGTGTGGTTTAATTTCCCTTCCTAACTCTTCTTCCCAGCTCCGACCCTCTCTCTTTTATAAATGGATAAACTATGAATGTGGAAGAAGTAGGAATTTCTGTAGGAGGAGGACAGTAAGTGGTGGTAATTGCAAACATATATTCAGAAATGGCCCAGGATATTTAGGCATCTTATCATGAGCATATCATTTTTTAGAGCAAACATTTTCTCTACCTTCTGTGCATATCAGTACACATACCAAAAGCTAAAAGGAGTCTTTCAATTTCACAGCCAACTGGATTTGCTTAAACTGTTGACTAAAAAATAAAGCTAGAAAAATAATAGGCTTCTTGTATAGGTAATGAGAGATTAATTTATCTAGCTGCCTCATAAAGTTCAGATACATCGATGAAAAAAAATCCAACTCACTCTACGTGAGTAACTTAAAACTTTGCAAGTTTTATCTAGATGCAAAGTATTCACTTTTACCATTTTGTATATTGTCAAATGAATAAAAATGAATTATAGAACTTATTGTTTCAACATCTTAAATGCATGTGAAAAAATAAAATCTTTACCTTTCTGTTTATTTTATCTTTTCTACAGTTATAAAACGTCTTGCTCTAAGTAAGAATCTATATTTTGTTTGAAAGTAGGAATATTGAACATATAAAAGAAGAAAAAGAGCTTATCACAAGGAATACTGTAGTATGTTAGAACTAGTTGAAAGTTTGAAAAGAGAATGTGAAATAAATCTCCAGGATTACATTTTTCTTACCCCTTTACATTCTGGTATTTTTTGTCTTTTTAATACAATAATACCTTAAGGTTTCCAGGTAAGTGCCAAAAACTTAGCAATCACCAAATGTTTTACAGACCCATATTTCTCTCATGCCTACAGTAAGTGCAAAGGGCATATTGCATTTTCTCCTAAATAGCTAACCGTAAATTGTCTCAGAGACTTGTCAATCTGGATATTGCTGAGCTATTCAAAGAATCATTCATCTGAGACCTATTATGTTGAAATTAAGAGTCACTTCCAAGTCAGAAGTCAGAGGTCATCTCTAAAACAGTCACATATATCTGTTTTTAAAGAAGGTAATTTAATGTTAAGAAAAATTAGAATTTCATTTATTAAGCACAGGAGTCCACAAACCAGTGAGTTGCTATTGACTGGTGATTTAGCTAAAGCATCATTTTACACTAAAATCACCAGCAGAGTGTGGTATTACCAGGAATCAAAGACAAGAAGAGTTTCAAGGAACCCACCATTAAATCCAACTATTTTGCTTTATAGATGAGGAAACTGAAATCCAGAATGTATGTGATTTAACTTCTTAGAGTCCTTCAAAACAGTTTTTCATAAATATGTATTACAACAAGTGGTATCTTTTAATGTTATGTTTTTACATTTTTTCTGAAAATTTAACTTTCTTTATAATTAGAATCAATTATACTAGCAAAAATTCAATACATGAGCCCCAAAGTCTTCTCATTATGTCTTCAACACATTAAAGTGGAAGTAACCAGAAGGCTTTGGAAATTCAGGTCTGAAGCTCTCCAGGGATGGAGGGGGGTAAAAAAAGGAATCAAATGCTTATGAATGGTTGTTAAAACCATAGTGCACATAAGATAATCTGGTAAGAGTAAATAGAGTGAGAAGCAAGCCAAGCTGCAGATCACAACCTCCAAAATATTTTGATCACTTAACTCCTCAGTTTAAAAAAAAAACTGAGGATGCACCATCAGTATACTATATTTACGTACTTTCATATTGTGCTTGATCTCGAGCAAGCTACGTAACTTTTCTGGACTTCACGGATGTAGTAAGGATTAAGTAACCTAACAGAAGCATAATATCTAGTAAGACTCCAATTAATGTAAGTTATTTATACATATACACATGATATGCATATCATAGACATATGCTGTACTAATGTGACAGTCATAATAAATAAAACCCATTAAAAATAAAAATTTGAAAAAGACCAGGTAGAAATTAAATATAAATAGAATTTCTAATATGTTCTTTTCATGTTTCAACAGATTATTTTGTAGAACCCCATGGGACACATCCACTCCTATTTGCAAACCTATTTTTCAGAGGACTTCTCTTTCAAGGGGTAAGCTATCAAGAAAACCATGACTCAGTGATGTGCTGGAGTCAGATGGAACCAGATAAAGACAACTGTTCATTCAGTGATGTCACACTGGTAGCTGGAAATGAATCATGGTGAGAGTATTTACACCAAAGAAATCAGAAAACATTGTATGTCAGAGCTTTCTTTTTCCCCTCCAGAGAAATGGTTATTAGATATTCACCAGCACATCACTGTCAGCATTTCGGAAGTAGAAAAAGAACAATGAAAAAGTATTGTGAAATCAGAAAGCCAAAAATAAAAGGGAATGAGAAGGCTTGGTAGTCAGACTTGTACATTGGGAGGCCAAGGCAGAAGGATCTCTTGAGCCCAGGAGTTTGAGATCATCCTGGGCAATAGAGTGAGACCACATCTCTACCAAAACAAAAAAAATGTCAAAAGCTATGTATGTGTCTTTGGATTGAACAACTAGGCCAAAGTGACAGGGGAGAAGCAGATAACAGGAACAAAAGCAGTCAGTGAGAGAAGGAAGTGCAGTGCAGCCACAGGCCTGGGGAGAAAGCTGAATCATGGAAGTGGTAGGGATAGAAATAGGTAAAGAAGCCAGGGCTGATGGAGAGAGTGGGACACAGGTTAAGAGAAGCCAGGATAAACCCTAGAGCCCTACAAAACAGTAGGCCAAAGAAGACACACAGCAGCTGTCAGGGGGAGGCACTTACAGTGGGGTGCAGGAGGTGAGCAAGTTTCTGTCACAGGTGAGTACAGGAATGCAGCAGGGTCACTTAGAGGGTGCAGGCTGAGGTGAGCAGGCAGAAGTTAGAAAACATTGTAAGGGGGAACTAAGGTGACCCAGAAAATGGGAAATAGGAAAGCAGGAAGAAAAAGCACTCAGATTCAATACTTGTAACTGGATATGAATCAGTTAAAAGGAATTTAGCATATGGTATTCTAAGGCATTAATTTCTACCTTTTTAAAAAATTAGAATTTCATTAAAAGCAATGATGCTTAATCCTCTGAACATGGTGACTCAACCATTATTTCCATGTGGTTAAATTCTTCTATTTTGTTTAATTGAAAGGAAAAAAAATTACTCTGATTGGGTTATTTTTATACACAAAGTTTAAACATTTGATTAAAAACTACACTGCAAACTGCACATCTCATTGTGTGTTTAACACTCACAAGTTCACTCGACCTGAGAGACGGCTGAAAGCCCAGGCATAATATTGCGCTGATACCTTTGTAACTGGGACAAAATCACCCTGGATAAATACATCTGCCACTTACAGCTGAAGACAAGTGTTCAATTAATTGAGTTTACAGTTTTGTTTTCTCTTTTTATTACTTCTCTTAACCTAATGCTCACTTTCTATGCCCCTAGAAGAGGAAGAGGGAAAGGCCAGGTGAAAAATAAACTTCCACCAGCAATATTTGCAGAGCTGTTTCTGGTAAATAGTCAAACTCACCAGGCTCTTATATCATCATTTATTTGCACTTGTCTTTTAACACAGCTTTTTGTGCTGTCATAAGCAATTCTTAATTTCCATCAATAACCTTTCATTTCAAGCATGGCCAGTGTGCATTATGAATGTGAGAGCTGAGAACTACCCTTTGGGAAGCTGGAAATTGAGGACCATACAATAAGAGGATAATTTGGGAGGCTGGAAATTGAGGACCATACCATAAGATGATAATTTGGGAGGCTGGAAATTGAGGACCATACCATAAGAGGATAATTTAGACATTGGGCTAAACTCAATGATCATAGACCAGGTAGGGTCCAATCTGTAAATAGGCTTGGTTTGGCATAAGAGCCCTAAAGTTTAATGGAGCTGTCTTTAGGAAAAGTTACAAAGATGGTACCTTGTCCACCTGGAGCAGCTTTTGTCCTCAGTCACATTGTATGTATTTGATTCATGCTGTTAATAACCCATCCAGGGTTAACTAGACTTACTGAGAAAGCAAAGATTAAAACTTATTAAAACTGTAACTACCTTGCTGCCTTCTAAGGAAATTACATTCACTCTAGAAAAACCCCGCCTGGCTTTCAAACTGCTATAACTCCAAGTACGATCTGAGAAGCACAAGGGAGTTATAAAGAAAATATTAGTTCTGATTTTTTGTAAGAGGCTAGAGGAAACTCAGATTTGGCAGAGGGCAGAGGGGAATGGCACAGGAACTGTGTTCAAATGTATCTAGACAAAATAATATACAAATTGATCTGATGGCTTTTGTAACTTCAACAATGGGTATCCCCTAGACTTGAATACTTCTGGGAACATAGCACACATTCGGTCTATACTTTCTAAATAACTATCTGCCTGACTAACTCACTGATTGAGTCAGACTTTAGAAATGTTGCCCTTCAGAACTCTGGCTGAAAACCAAGTTCAAAAATTATGACTTAACATGAAGAACATACCAGTTACTGCCAATTAATCAAGAAGTGGCAAGAGTGCAAAGTGTCACCTGATTAAAAATGAGTCAATACTAACTGTCAACAGAAAAAGACACGTAATAAGGCAAATGGGTGTGGGGGAGTTACCGGTTTCACTTTTTAGTTCATGGTAAGCATGATACATTGATTGCTCTCCTTTAAAAGACAAATTAAATAAGACCGCATTACTTTCCATTCTCTGTGGTCCCAAATTAATCATTTTGCATGCGTAGCTTCTCCAAATCATGCTAGTTTTCAGAAAAGAAACAAAACTGACTAGAAACAGAGTCTCTGACTTTTAACTCACATTAGTTTGGTTCAACGCTGTTTAGCATATGTGGGTGGTGTGACCAATGGGAACACAACTCTGCCAGGGCCACCTCAACTCACGACATTTCACAGCAGCTAAATAGAAGTTCCTCTCGGATGTGCCTAACACCGGTCTACAGGGGGAAGAGGCTGGGCTCAGAGATTCCAAAAACAATCTTGTTAAATCGTAGGTAAGCATCTCTTAGCACCTAATCTAACAGCTTAACTAAGAAATCATTAACATGTAGTTCGAAGATATTTTCAGCACCTTCTATTTGTGGAGTCAGTCCCTTTCAAATCGCTGACTTTACACAGTCACAGACATTTGTTATTGAGATTGTCTTCTCAGGACTGGGGCAAATTATGCAAGAACGTGACCTACAGAGCAACAGGGACACCATTTACCTGAATGCATCTGGAACTGTGTGAAGTCACGAAGCATCACATATAACCAAGTGAACTGAGGTATACTGAAAGAACAATGGAGGATGCCAGGAAGACCTAAATAATCACCTATGAAGAACCATAATCGTCGTCATGAACAACTAGAAAGACATCCAAAGCAGAAAGCAAGCAATGCCATCAGAAGCTGAGGAAATGGAAATGGTGGGGCAGTGTAAAAGGTGGAGCAATAGGGCAAAGGATCAGCTCGAAGGCCAAGAATTCAGAACTTCATCGGGAACTGAAGGCCCCTTTTATGTATGAGCTGGTGCAAGGAGAATACAGGGCAATACAAAAGACCTAGATCATTAGAACCTTGCCTGTCAAAATCTCTTGCCGTTTTCCCAAATAGATGACTGTGGCAGATTTCTGGGGCAAGTTTGCTTTGGGACACTGGGACCCTTAGATCTTAATTTTCCATGTTTATTACTTGTTCTTCTCAGAGTTTAAGATGAGTAGCACCTCTTATTAACTTAGACCTCCCACGTTTTTAAAAATCTACTATAATATTTTATTAGCTATAAGCAGAGAGGGATAAGTAATGTGACTTTGGTTAATACATTAAAAAGAGAAATCTGCACATTATTTTGGTTTTATTCTTCAGTTTTTCACTATCTTCTATATTTTAATATTTTGACTGGCAGGTTATTTTACATCTGGAATGGGAACTCATGTTAGGATGTGTCAGTAAACCCAGTTAATTCATTTAATTGCTACAACATTTTCCTATATTATGGAACAATTTGAAAATGATAAGAAAATGTGAATGTTATTAAAAAGTATAATTCAGAGATTTTTAAATATGATACTTTATCATAAGCCACCAAATTCAAAGAGCTTATTATGCAAAACATATTTCATGAGTTTATCAAAGTTCTCAGATCTAGGACAATTGATCATTCCTTATTTTGGCTCATCACATTTACTCCTTTTTCCTGATACATAAGGTAAAGGAAATAACCAAGAACCACAAGAGTACTATAGTTGAGATGTCATCATGGAAAGAATCACCCTCAGTAAGTTCAATGGAAGTGATTATTTCAGTGGGCTTGGGGTTAGGATAGGAAGGAGAACCAACAGAACTCTGCTCTCTAAGGAATCAAGATAAGAAGCAAAAAAAAAAAAAAAGAAAGAAAGAAAAAAAGAAAAAAACAAGAGATTCATGCAACCCAGAATGTCTTCCTAGCACTTGAGTTGAACCAAAGGGAAGCAGGAAGATCAACAGTCAATCCCTTCATCTGTCTCTCTCTCTCTAAGTCCCTCTTTCTCAAACCTTTTCCCTTCCTCACAGCTCAGTGACGCGCTATCATGCACCGCCACTTTTATCTCCTTGTATCTTTATTTTCTTCACTGTGAACACCAGCTCTGCTTTTTAAAATCTCTATCGAAATTCATTTTGTAAATTCATTTTTAAAATCCCTATCAAAGTTCATTATGTAAACATCAATTCCAAGATTACTGCCAATATGAACAATTGAGGGGTCTTTTATATTTAACAAGTAGGGTGAGGAAATTACAGCTGTGCTGCAATATAAGAGAAAAGGTATTATTAGCCCTAGTCATGGTAGGAAGAAAATGTATAACCAGCTACCAAAGAGTTACTTTATCATCACTTTCCTTTGCTCAAAAAAAATAGACAAAGGTGACTTCATTACCACAAATATTTTTCTAGTCTTTCATTTCTCTGGCTTCAAATCTCCTTACTTTGCATACTTACTGACCAGTCCAGGAAATGCAGAACAAGAGCTTGACAAGTTCACCTTCTTCAATTTCTTTAGAAATAAGTTGTCAGAACTTGCCATTGTTGAGCTAGCCTCACCTGCCCAAACACCAACTTAAATAAACTAACAGTACCTGAAACAAAAGGAATTTCAACCATGAGTGTTAAATAAGCCCTGAAAATGGCAGAGACTGATGTGTATTGTTGCTTAGTCTGAGCAAATATTGAAATGTTATTGTAAGCCTTCTGTTTAACTTGCAATGTGCATACCTGAGTGTCTCGTGTGGGTGGGACAGAGCGGAGCCGGGGGAAAGGGGGCCCATACTCCTGACAGCAGGTATTTTCCTAATGCTGTGTTCTTACCTTCACCACTCCTGCTCAGCCTGGCAATACACATGAAAAAAATTAAAATGCCCAAACTTCTTTTGCTATCAGGTACTCCAAAAGAGATGTAAATTAGTGTCTGTCATACAGTTATGGAGAATGAATTAAAGTCATTAATGCTAACACATTATTCACAAAATGTAACACTTTTTCCAAAATAGAAATGCAATCAATATAATGCAATAAATCAAACATGATTCAGTAGGGAAAGCGACCAGTTTCTAGTTCACTTTAAAGGGACTCAGGATAAGGCAGCAGAACAGGTTACTGCTTAACACATTTTCCACTAAAAATAGATAAAATGTCTAATTTCAGGCTCTGAACAGAATGTGTTTTAATGTAATGTCTTTGAAAATGTCTGTTTCTTGTGCACCTCTGAATATATACTCAATGTGAATTGATTATCACTGGTTCCTTAGCTTGTATTTTAGTTACTTAAAAAAAATAAAGCCTGTCCCTTTTGTGTCTTCACCAGAAAAAAGAAGGCAATACCTACATCATCGGCATGGTCTACGGCCCTAGAATCAATGTAACACATGGAAAGTTTTTCTGTAAGACTGAGTTACAAAGAACCACGATGTCTTCTACGATTGTACCTCTGAGATCTGTGGTAACATTGGCTCCATTTCTTTTGTTTTCCCTGTTAACATTTTCATGTCAGTGTTGCTGATAATTTTCTATTATCTCACCCTCTTTTATGTTTCTCATGTATTTCCCTTTCAGTTAGTCCCGTCAAATTAACTGAAGAATAAAACTATATAATATAGTCTTATTATAAGCAGAAGAAAATGAAGATGATCTGAAGAGATAAATCACTGAAGGTTAATAGCTTTTTTAAAATCAATCTTCCTTCAAAGGAAAAGGCTAAATGGCTTAGTGGATGAAACGCTAGCCTCTCACCTCTGAGACCATAGTTCAAATCTAAACCGTGAAGCCTTAAGCAACATCTTTGCTGGGCGCATATCAGTCTCTAGTGGACAAAAATCTGCACTGCATGAGTTTGAGACCACCGCACTAACCCTCCCCCAGCCCCCACCATCCCTGTCAGTGGGCCTGATGCGTTTCTTGTTTCCAAACCATCTCGTCCCTTAGGAAATGGTCCAGGTAGGAGTTAACATCACTGTCAGGAAACTGTGAGTGTTTTCAGAGCAGCTTCCGCAAATAGCACCAGTGCTGTGAAGTCACTGGAGGCTGCTGCTTCCCGGTTCTGACCCTCAGCTGTCACCCAAATAACCTGACCTTCCCCTCCTATAAACAGAGTGACACCTTTCCTGTCAATTAACAAACTAGGACAAACAGAATTGATCACTGGCTCTTCCAGACTAGCTAAGGACTCAGTTACCAGAGACTGGTTACTCATGTAGAAGGCAAATTTGAGTAATTAACATAAAAATAAAAACATCCAAATAAAATGTGGAGGCACAAATGTACACATATATAAACTCGTATATAAACATGTATATACCTACCCTCATATATACACTCATATATAAACGTGTATATACCTACAAAAGTGTATCACATGTTAACAAATACAAGTTTGGGCCATCGTTTGGTCAGATGGGTAATCTTCCATTGCTAGCTATTTAAAGGGCTTCTTTGTATTTACTCTTTGGTAATGTGTTATCAGCAGCCTTCAATAATGTAGTGCACTGCATTTTGAGTCTCCAAAAGAGATATACAAAGTGTCTGCAGAACACACACGTGGCACAAATAGCTATTATTTAAGGAGATTGCAGTCAGCTCAATTTTATGGGCAAAGATGTGTACATACAATAATCTTACCACAGTGTCCAACTAAAACCAGCACTTTCACAGTTTCATGATGAAATACGTTTTGTCTGTGCATCTTATGCATTGTGCAATAACCCACTTTAAAATAGAAGCAATGTCTAATTTGGTACAATTTGGACAGGGGATGGTATTTGCATACAATGAAATGGGTAAGAAAAGTTTAAGAATAGAATCAATAATATTAAAATGTTAATGCATCTATGAAATTTCCATGCTACTCTAAAATGATTTATTAAAGATTGTTGTTTACTGATAATTCAAACCACCTGCAAATCTCTTTGTTATGATTAAAGCGGGCTTTTTTCCCCCAGGCTGATAGATGGCTCTGTAATTTTGGAGGAAATATGCTAAAGGTCATGAGTTAATACATCCTCTGGTACTTTCTCTTCCCATCCTTGCTTTACCAAATGGGAGGAAAGCTGTGTTGTATTATTTCATGTCTTTGTAACGTCCATTCAAAATGAAATTAGAGAGTGCATTAGAAAGAGAGTATCTGTGTGTACACACAGCAAAATCCACACCTATTCTGTAGAGTCTATTACTAAAATTATACAACTGCCTTTTGAGAAATTTTATACAAAAAAAATCTTTCCTTAATAATCTATGAATATCACTGTCTGAATCAAGTATTATTATCCCTTTTAAAATTAAACTATCCACAAAACATGCATTTACTTTCAGCTATACAAAATGCTAATAATGCTTTTAGAATGGTCTTTAAAAAGTCTAATTATATCATTTAAAAACTGAGAGACCAAAGGGCAAGCTAAATTCCCCTAACATAAATCAGACTTTTTTTATTTCAATGACTTTAAAAACCTCAAATGCAGTAATTTTAATAGCAATGAAAGAATGAATAAGTCATAACTCCGCCTGATCACATAACTGTCTATAACTGTTATTAAATGCTCCAAAATAAGTGAACTCATTATGTTTCTGCACTGCTTTTAGCTAATCTAAGATTCTGCTCACTTAATCATGCAGAAAAGGCTTTGGTGCAGTTTTAGACCCTCAGCAAGGTCACTTCAATGCCTTTTTTCTGTTCTATACTGATCATTTAAGAACAGCACTTTGACCTGAAACTGATGCTGTCTCACATAAGCTTGAATGTTTAACCCCCACAGAGCTGCATTTTAGATATACGTTTGCACAGCCTATTGTCATATTTGCTGCAAACTGAACTAGGTTCGCTTTTCAACAGTAAAGGAAACGCCAATCAGAATTTGTAAACGCCATGTGCCCAGTGAAACTACCTCTCATATGATACAGAGACAGAATTCATGATTTAAAAAATACAGTATTTTGTCTGTAAATGGTTTCTTAAGTTGTAATTGGCTTTATAGGTGTGATGACTAAGTATTTTTCACTGTTTTCTTCGACTATATGTACACTTAAAGTAGAGAATTTATCCAGCAAAGCAATTCCTTTGGACACAGGTTGAAGTTTTCCATGCAGTTAAGGAGACCATGAGAGAAAGTAAGGTTCTGGTCCTTTGCCAATTGTCCTTTGAAACAAAGGCCAATTTCAAACTTGAATAATATTCCTCCATGTCTTTTAAGTCACAATATTAAAATAGATATCATAGCAAGGGTCACAATTGTTCTAAAATGTAGAGAGAGGGTTTCCTGTTGTTGCAGAAGCCATCTGTATGTGAAAAGAACTCAAGTGAAGGAGTACTGATTGTAGATAAGAAGCAAAAGACAACAGTGAAAAAACAAAATTGAAGCAAGAAAAGGCACCTAAGATAAGAGGTTAAAGAGAGACAGAAGGAAGAGGAGGAGGAGGAGGAAGAGGGGACAAAGACAGAGGTAAGGAAGAGAAAAGAGAACAAAGGGAAGGAGAGGAAAAATCTGCAGATGAGTAAGATCCAAACAAGAGATTTGGTTTGTTTTTTTTTTTTAAAGGATGATTTACTTCTGGTAAACAGACAAATGAAAGGGAATTTTGATATCTTGTAGAATCTCCCTGAAGGCTCTGAAAAAGGAAGGACATCCTTTGAATCTTGTACTTGAGGTAGGTTGCTGGACTAGGTGGCTTCTTAGAAGTTAGCCCCTGGACTTTCAGGTGACATACACTTCCGTTCAGTACATTCCCACAAGCTGAAGAATCTAGGGCAGGACTCAGCTTATATCCCCAGTCCTGACAATTTTGAAGGACCATTTTCCAGACCAGAAAGCCAGGAATTGAATTTCAATCCTGAATCTTACGCATAGCATATTTAATATATTTTCTGTATCATCTGGAAGCATATACAGCATGGCAACAGAGATGTCAAATGACAGTGTACATGGAATAGCCATTGAAACACAGCAAGTGGGATATAAGTATGTTCCAATCACTTTCAAAGCTAGGTATGTAACATCTATTAACAACGGCAGCTTTGCATTTTTGCTTAACTATTTGTGCTCACTTGGGTTTGTATTAGGCTTTGATTGTGAGATCCCACTTTTTATAAAATCTAACTCTATTGGCATACATGTAGTTACATGTAATCTAACTTTACAGTTAGATTACATGTTAGTTACATGTTAGTTACATGTAATCTAACTGTGAACTAACAACAATAAGTAATTCACTGTGCTAGATGCCAAGATGGGACAATTGCAACAGGAATAAGACAGTATCCTTGTCCTTGAGGAATACAGAATAGATTAGAAGCTAGAGCACCCCTCTGGGAGTCAGGACACCTGTGTTCTTTTATTGGTTTAAATTGTGGCACCAACTAATATACTGCAATTCAATTTTGGCTCTAACCACCTGGAATTATTGCAGACCCCACAAGGTAAGGGTTCAGTCCTCTACAAACTGCTCTCACTTCAAATGCCAGCCACACATCAAGGATTCCAAGGCTACCAGTACTTCTGACCAACTGGCTACAAATTCAAATTGCAGCGAGTTGTTTCTGCAACCCCCTCATATTCAATAATTTGCTAGAATGACTTATAAGCACTTAATCTTAGCCAAAGGGCCAAGAAGCTATAGAATGACTTTTAGAATTCAGGAAGCCACTGTACTTATAATTGCAGTTTAATTATCCATACCAACCAAGACCAGCCAAATGCAAATGCATTCAAGACCCTTCCAGACCTGATTCTACCTTGTGTCTACAAGGTAGAATCAGGTCTGGAAGGGTCTTGAATGCAACACTTTCATGCTTTCTGCCTGTGTGATTAGGACATGTCACCCTCCTAGCACACCAATGTCTTTATCAACCAGGAAACCTCACTGAACCTCAGGATCCACAGTTTTTATTGAGGTTCTATTATGTAGGCATGATTGACTGAATCATTGGCCAGATGACTGAACTTAATCTCCAGCTTCCTCCCCTCCCCAAAGGGTGGGAGGTATAGCCTATATCAAGTGATGTAAAGCCCAGTCCTCTAATCACATGATTAATCTTTCCAACATGATCACCCTTCATCCTGGGGCTATCTAGGGGTCCATCATTAGTCCCCTGATTAGTATTAACTATCAGCTATGCTCCATGGGGATTCTGAATAACAAAGATACTCTTTTTACCAGGAAAGATTTAAAGATGTAGAGCACAGTTGTTCACAGCCCTCAGGCCATATGAAGCCCAGGATAGTTTTGAATGTGGGCCAACACAAATTTGTAAACTTTCTTAAAACATTATGAGATTTATTTTTGCTATTTTTTTTTAGTTCATCAGCTATCATTAGTATATTTTATCTGTAGCCCAAGACAATTCTTCTTGTTCCAGTATGGCCCAAGAAGGGCAAAAGACTGGACACCCCTGATCTTTCTCCCAGAAATCATGGACAAAGACCAATCAAATTCTTTATTATATAATATTTCCTTTGTTCATTCATGAATTAAGTTATAAAGCACCTACTTGACAAGGAGCCCTGGTAGTCACTATCAGAAACATCCACATGTATTTGACATGACCTGTTCTCTCTAAGAACTCTTAACCCATTTTGTAAGATAAATCATATACAAATAGTAACAAGAAGGGGATAAAGATCATTTATGGGTAATTGTTCTCTTTACTCATTCATTACTTATTCATGAAATAACTACAAGCAAATCACAAATCTCAGTTGGGGGTAATCTAAAAAGCTCCTTGAGTTTCTTAGCAAAAGTGTCTAGATACTAGTATTAGGACCACGACAGCTTTGCAAACCTGGTACTTACGTAACAGTCATGATGATGGTCTGGCATATGTTTTTAAATCTTGGGAGCTGCTCTGTTACCTTGTGTCCCATTCTTATCTTCTCCCAGCCATGCCAGTACATTGTCCCCTTAACTTGTCCCTAAAATGACTCTGTTGCCCTAGCTTGCCCTTCCTGACCTAGTTATTCCTTGAAATGTATTTTAATCAACAAATACTAATATCGCAAACCTACTCAGTAAAAAAATACCATTTATACATCAAAATTGTTCTTTCCTGAAGATCATCCTCTCTTGGAGTTTCTTAAAAAGTCAATTGCTAAATCTATGATATAGGTACAATATTAATAGGTGACAGTGATTTGAAAAACAGTCAGTACAAAACCAGTTGTGCCTTCTAAGTGTGGTCCTCAATGCTTTAAATCTGAGTTTCTCAAAGTTTTGCAAAACCTGGATAGGTCGTTGAGCTGTTTCTTGAGCAAAGGGTTCCCCATGGTAAAAAAAAAAAAAAAAAAAAAAGGAAAGAAAGAAAAGGCAGTGGGGAATCACTATATGTCCTTTAAGATGAGTATGAGTATTCCTACTGTAGGGGATATATTTAACTATTAACCCAATGTTTTCTAAACTTAATTAGACATGATTTTCTCTTGTGGAATATTAGAAGCCTATTTGGGAAAAGTCTGCTTTAAATGAAAATAATTTTACTTCTTCTGTCAGATCCTTGAAATAAGCCCATTTGGAAGTGTAGGTATTCTATATTAAACTACATATAAAATAATAAAGCAAAAACCAATGGAAGGGAATATTATTACTATTCCTTAGGAATACTTAAGTATGATTAGTAATTAAAGTCCAGCAAGAATCAATCTGATGTATAGATAAGGATAATCCTATTCATGAAGCAGCATTATTAGTGTTTACTGCTATTGCTGCTAGAAATAAGCATTTTTATAAGTTATAAAATGCTTGCAGTTAGCAGAAAAATATAGTTGAAGAGAAAAAGAAGTATCTCATAATTGCCCCACCCCGTATTTGCTCCTTTTCATGTCTTCAGACCTATCTTCTATTTACATCTGATTAAAGCTATAGCTGGGAATGTGCCAGATATGTCTACAAGTTCCACTGGAAACAAAGCCAAGCCTCAGATATAGTCCCTGTCCACATGGAGGTCATGGTAAAAGGGAGAAAAAGCGACCCATAGATACATAATGTCCATATAGCAAGGGAAGAGGTTTTAGAGGTAAAACCGAAGGAGAAAGAACAATCGAAGAATTACAGTCCACATAAAGAAATCATCATGAACAAAAATCCAAAGGAGAAAAACTGCTGGATCCATGCAGGAAACTGTCCTAGAGGAACTGGCAATCAACAATGGAAACAGTTCAACCTGGAGATGTGATCATGGGTCAGTTTATGAAGGAGCTGACATGTCATGCTGAAGAGCTATTTCTCTATTCTCAGGACTCAGGTCTCCAAAGGGGTGTGTAATTATCCTTTGGAGATTAGAAAAAAAAACAGAACATCTGATTACATTTAGTTTTACTTTGTGCTTCTAAAATATGTTTGTTTTTATAAAGTAACTAATACACTAGTACTTTCTATGTACATATTATTTACAACTAAATAAATTGACATATAGTGGAATGGAGGAATTCTCAAACTTTGTTTTACAAAAGGAGTGTGATCAAACTGAAGACCACTTTCTATGCAACAGGGAGTTATAGAGAGTTTCAAATATGAGAGTTAATCAGTTAGATTCACGTTTTCAATAAGTCAAAGTTTATTTTAGGAATTCACTGGAACTTTTCTCATCTAGTATTTGTTACGAAACAATATTTACTCTAAAGGGTACCACCTGCATCTGCAACCTCAGTACCATTGGTAAGCCAGCTTTCCAAATAGAGATCTTATTATGTAATTTCCTCATTTAAAGTCCTTCAATAGATTCCCACTGCCTCTAGAAGAAAATTAAAAATTCCTTAGAAGAAAGTATTCTATTCTCTCTCGTATCTGAGCTTGCATGCTTGCCACATTTTACAGATGAAGATGGATAAATCTTTATTTTGTATGCCCTTTGCCTTTGTTCTATAATTGGCCCTTACAGTGAGCTGAACTCCTGGGAGAAGAGGAAGTGAGCACAAGCAGTAATGATCAGGTGTTTAGTGCCTCCTCCCACAAGCTCCAGTCCCCACTCTCCCGCAGGCATACTCAGAGCCCACAGGGAAGGGAAGCTCACAGCTCAGGGGAAGAACAGAAGGCAGCAAGAAGCATGATTGGCCTTTCTGAAGATGTGAGTGGGGACATTCATACCTCCAAAGGATGTTCAGACCATTACTGGGCTTGCCTGGCCACCACTAGCAGAAGCAGGCCTTCTATGCTTTCAACAAACAGCCATCTATTGAGATTCATTATAGGTATCGGCCCCAGTTGTCAGAACTCTCGTGCCCAGTTTACTGTCACAGGTATCCTCTCTGGGATAAAGTAATGGGCTTTCTGATGACCGGCTGCTTGGGCACTCAGGCCTGGCTGTTGAGCATAAGATGTGGGAATTCAGATTAGGCTAAGCAACAGGGTGCACGTGGTCATTTTAAGGTTTTGTCTCAACAGTGGTAGATCTTAACAGTTGGTGTTTCACAACCCTCCACATTGCCATACTAATGATTTACAAATGTGAGCTTTTATCTATTTTCTATATTCTAACTCTGGTGTTTTTGGCATTATCAAATGACTGGTAATTTTGCATTTCATTCATATGTGTAAACAATATTTCCACAACCCAACATAGCAAGCACTGGACCCATGACACACTCTCCTTTCCTTTATACTGCTTTCAGAGTCACAATGATCTATCTTTTTGCTTTTTATTTTTTAAACCTCATTTGAGTATAACTCTCAGAGAAAAACAAACTGACATCTCAGCCTTATACACACATCGATACAAATAATTTAAACAGAAGTTCCATGGAATAAAAATTCCTTAGTACATGCAATCCTTTTGGATATTTTCATTCCTTTTCTGTTTTGCAACTGACTAAATTAACCAATGGCTCTGACCTGCAGTTTAAAAATACGGCACAGAATGACATCTGTGGGTAAGTGCCTGGGCCTCAGGGTGGGTGAGTATGGTGAAGATTAAGGCTGGTGGGAAAAGTGGGGACTGCAAGACTCCAGGATTGCATGATCATTCATTGTGGTATCTAGGTTCCCAGTGTGGTGGTGTGAACTGTGGATCAGGGAAAGGTTGGAATCTATGAGCCCAAATCATCTGTGAACATAGGGGAGTCATCAGGAGGTTGGTGGAGAGACAGGAGAAAAAGCAGGTTGGAGTATACCTCAGAGGTTGTGTTTTTCTGCCATCTTTTTCTTTTTTATTTTTTTGAGATAGAGTCCTGCTCAGTTGCCCAGGCTGGAGTGCAGTGGCACGATCTCAGGTCACTGCCTCCCAGGTTCAAGCGATTCTCCTGCCTCAGCCTCCCAAGTAGCTGGGATTACAGGCATGTGCCACCACATCTGGCTAATTTTTTATCAGTGGTACTCAAAGTCTAGTCCCTAAAATAGCGGCAGCAGCATCACCTGGAAATTTGTTAGGAAGAAAAATACAAACTCTCCAGCTCCACCTCTTAGCTACTGAATCAGAAACTCTATAGCCTGGGCCCAGCAATCACTGTTTGAGAATACCCTCCCATGATCCTGATGTACATCAGCATCTTCATCCTAAAGATATGATCTCTTTGGCCTGTTTCCAACCACCCGAAAGAACCACTTCTCAAGCTCAATTCTCCATTCAAATCATTTCACTGGAACACGTTGTCCACTCCATGTGGTGTATATGCTTTAACTGAGTACTACAGGTGCTTGAATAAAAAGTGCAAATGAATTATGTTGAAGAGTAAACCTAAAAAGAAAATGACCAAAACTGAGACCGTCTGCCCCTATTACCACTCCCATAGGATACATACACAGGCTGTTTTTAGCAAGTCAGGTTTTCCTCTCACCATGACACCACGCACGGTATCCAAACAGTACAACTGTGTACGTAAACACAGAAGCTCCAGTGACTAAAGATAGAAATGATATTAAATTATATAGTAAGTGATATGTTTTAAAACATATGTTGGGTTTAAAATAATTGATATTGGTAAAAAGATACTACAATGCTTACAGAAAGGATTCAAGGATATAATATTAATGCCATCTGTGCAAGAGCCATCATAAATAAATCAGCAATGCACATTTTTAAAATTTTTAAAAAAATCTTATAATGGATGCTTCTGAACAACACTGTAATTTCCACAAAAATGCTATTGTATTTTAACTACATTAATTCATTATAGCTTTCTTCTATGTTTTTCCCCTCCTTTTCTCTGGAAGGTAGTAAAACCATGAATGTTTTCCAGATAATTTTTATCTCTTCGAACTGCAATGTCGGGCTGTATATGTTTTTCTAAATATATTACCATTACTGATATATTTCATTATTTTGCTCGATATTCTATTTAAATAATACTTATCTTTGAAATGATACACACAGAAGTTGCTATTCCCCAAAGTATTTTGAGCGCAAATCATTTCACAGATCAAATGCATTCAACTCTTGGCTCATCACTTCAATTACCTGTGTTTATTGAGAATTACTATGAGGCTTTGCAGTTTTGCTCCTACAAAACTGTTAAAAGAGTAAGAGATGTTAAAAGACTTAATTTTTTTCCTCTATAAAAGGATTCTAGAGCCTTGGTGAGCAGGAACTAAATAAGGAACACGTATTGCAAACAGAGAATTAAATAGTGAAATAAAGACATGGAATATAGATGAACTTACGCTATTGGAAGCCAAACAATCCTCTTAGTGACTGGAAGGGAACACGAGCATGCCTCTAGGGAACTGGTAATGTGCTTTTTCCTGACCCAAGTGATGTCTGCATAGTGGTACAGTTTGTAAAAATCAGCACTGATGATTTGTGCAATTTTCTGAAATACGTTTCAATAAGATTTCAGTAATTCAGTAAAAATTATGAATGATCCTTTAAGTTATAAATAATAAATGGATATGTGTACGTAGCTCTATTTTAACATTAAAACTAGCTTTTGCTAAATAATACGCTTCCAATATGTATGGCCAAACATAAGGCATGAGATCGCTTAATTTTTAAAAAATAACAGAAAACTAACACCTCGAGCACTGTACTGGGAGATCTGCTGCTCTCTTCAGAGCCGGCAGACAGGAATGTTTAAGTCTGCTGAAGCTGCGCCCATAGCCGCCCGTTTCTCAAGGCGCTCTGTCCTAGAGAGATGGGAGTTTTATCTATAAGGACCTGACTGGGGCTACTGCCTTTCTTTCAGCGATGCCCTGCCCAGAGAGGAAGAATCTAGAGAGGCAGTCTGGCTACAGCAGCTTTGCCAAGCTGCAGTGGGCTCCACCCAGTCCAAACCTGCTGGAGGCTTTGTTTACACTGTGAGGAGAAACCACCTACTCAAGCCTCAGTAATGGCGGATGCCCCTCCCCCACTAAACTCAAGCACCCCAGGTTGACTTCAGACTGCCGTGCTGGCAGCGAGAATTTCAAGCCAGTGGATCTTAGCTTGCTGGGCTCCAGGGGGGTAGGATCCACTGAGCTCTACCACTTGGCTCCGTACCATTTGACCCAGCAATTCCATTACTGAGTATATACCCAAAGGATTATAAATGATTCTAGTATAAAGACACATGCACACGTATGTTTACTGCAGCACTGTTCACAACAGTGAAGACTTGGAACCAATCCAAATGCCCATCAATGATAGACTGGATAAAGAAAATGTGGTACATATATATCATGGAATACTATGCAGCTATGAAAAAGGATGAGTCCGTGTCCTTTGCAGGCACATGGAAGAGGTTGGAAACCATCATTCTCAGCAAACTAATATAAGAGCAGAAAACCACACACCACATGTTCTCACTCATACGTAGGAGCTGAACAATGAGAACGCCTGGACGCAGGGAGGGGAACATCACACACCAGGGCTTGTCTGAGGGTAGTGGGGTAGGGGAGGGAGAGCATTAGGAGAAATACCTAATGTAGATGATGGGTTGATGGGTGCAGCAAACCATTATGGAAGGTATATACCTATGTAACAAACCTGCACATTCTGCACATTTATCCCAGAATTTAAAGTATAACAATTTAAAAAAAGAAAAGAAACTAGCAAAAATAGGCTGAGGCAATCATGTATTCCTACTTCTAGTAAAAGCTTCCTCTGAATTTCCTCAGTGTCTGGCTCTGTTCTAGGGCTGCTGGTACAGAGGAGCAAGCCTTTGCCTGGAGGTAACTGGCACTGCACTGGCAGGCAGGCTAGACAACTCCCAAGTAAAACATAAATCTGTGCCATAACATCAGGGAATAGGGGGAAAAAAAAAAGTCAGGGGAAAGGAGGAGAGTGAAGCAGTAAGGTTAGGACAATTGGGTAAGTCCTATTAAGAGAAGGTGACATTTGGACACAGACTGGAAAGCAGTGACGGAGCGAGCCCAGCACAGATCTACAGAAAAGCATTCCAGGCACAGCAAGGCAAATGCAAAGATGTGGATGTTTGCTCAAGCTGCTGAAATTTCATGAAGGCCAGAATGGGTAAAGCAAAGTTGGCTGGGTAAGTAGTAGTTGATGAGTGGCCAAAGTAAGCAGGCAGGGAAGACCAATGCCAGTTACCTCCAGGCAAAGGCTTGCTCCTCTGTATCGGCAACCCTAGGGCAGAGCCAGGCACTGAGTAAACACAGAGGAAGCTTTTAGTAGAAGCAGGAACACATGATTGCCTCAGCCTAATAAAAACTTTGATTTTATTCTGAGTGTGCTGGGAAGCCATTGGAGAATTTTGATCAGAGGAGCAGCATGATATAATTAGGAGAGAGAGGTTTAGATTCTGCTCCCAAGACTGCAATGATTATAATTAAGGTTTAAAGTAATATATATCTCATCATGAAACATCAATCCTTGACTTGATTTAATTGCTTTCTTGTTATATGACCATTTTTAGTTAGCTAGCTGAAGGAACAGAAGATTTTTAGGTCTTGAGTTCAAATGCCACCTCTGCTAAATCCTAAATTTTTAACCTCAAGCATGTTTCCTAACCTTATCCAAAATGAAAACAAAAGAATTGACACATAGTAGATGCTCAACAAAGGGTAATAGTGTACTTTTTAAAGATGTAGAAAAATTCAGAAAGAATTTTTAAAGAATACTCTTTTGTTAATAAATTAAATCCTATGAAGGGAAAGGGTCACAGAAATCTCTAGAAAGCTGTAACTTGGTCAATTCATACGGCTGTTTCTTCAGACGTACAGCAAATAGTTATGATATTCTGATCTTGCCAAGATCATGGCTATTCTATTCACTGGAAAAATAAAATAAAGGCTTTGGGGAAATCAGGGTTTCTATTTTAGCTTCTGAAAAACAATTTCTAACTATTTGGAAAATAAGAAGTCTATCTTGAAAAACTAGAGGTAGCCTAACTGTCCTTCACTAGGAGAATGATTACATAAATTATGAAATGTATTCCTACTATAGAATACTGTGAAGTGGTTAAAAGAACAAAGTAGGTCTAGTGAACACATAAAAACAAGTTGCAGAATCATGTAAATCATGTAAAGCAGTTTAACAATTATTCTATATGCATCTAAAGAGATATTTTGAAAAAAATGTTTATGATATATTCAGTGGTAAAAAAAATCTATGTCAAAATAGTATAGCAAGATCCCTTTGTGGGAGTATGTGTTCATGGGTCAAAATAAACAAGCAAACAAATTCCAGAAAACAATAAAGAAGAATCAAGAATGGAAAAGGAAAAGGCTTTTCACTTTTCAACTTTTATACTCCTATGCTGTTTGAATACTTCTAAACTAAGATGTATTTAAAATACAAAACAACAAATCTTCATAAATTTTAAGTATATGCTCAAGAAAAAGAAAGCTTATAGAACTAGAGTTAAGAATCTGCATCAACTGAAATAATAAAAATAACAACAGTATTTCAATATTCATTAAACACATACCAGGTGCCAGGCACCATGCTAACTATTTTACATGCATAATCTCATTTATTTCACAATAACATTCCAAAGTAGATACTATTCTATAGACATGGAGACTGCACGATAGAGCTCTAAATAACTTGCTTAGACTCACATGGCAGAGCCTGAATTCTATCCAGGTCCAACTGTTTCAGAAAATATTCTTTAACCATTACCCAACTGCTTTCAAACATAATGGAGATAAAACTAACTTCACAGGATCGTTACAATTGCAAATTCTCCGCCACACCTGCCTTACCTGGTAATCCACACGCATACTGGTAACCATGATTAACTCATTTTAGGTACAAAATTGTGACCAGAAACTTTATCACCAGTTACTATCATATCAAACTGTAACCTTATGGAATGTAAGGATCGTACATTATAGGAACAGATTTAAATATTTCAGGTGTAATGTGGTTTGGCTGTGTCCCCACCCAAATCTTATCTTGAATTCCCATGTGTGTGGGAGGGACTCGGTAGGAGGTAATTGTATCATGGGGCAGGTCTTTCTGATGCTGATCTAACAATGTGGTCCTCAAATTTCAGGAACAAACTAGGATGTTTCTTGGGACCAACAACCTGAATCTGTGCTGACAATAATCAAATGCAGCTGTTGAACACTGGTGTATGTATGGTTGGAATAACTGAGGGGCTAAATTATCAATTCTATGTAACGTTATATTTAAATGGCCACATGTGGCTACTGGCTATCGTAAAGAACAGCACAGACATGAATGATTTTCATCATTCCAAAAAGTGATACCTTGGAAATTTAAATTCAACAAGTACAGCAAGTGGCATTCTAATCTGTATTTTGGGTAAGGCTGAAGTAGAGTCAAGATTTGAGGACCACAGAAATACATGGTGGAGAAGTAGAAACAGAATCGGAAGAAACTGGAAAGGCAGTTGAAAATTAGGTATAAGAATTGTATTTGTGGGCTTGGCACAGTGGCTCACACCTGTATTCCCAGCACTTTAGGAGGTCAAGGCAGGCGGATCACAAAGTCAGGAGTTCGAGGCCGGCGTGAACAACACAGCGAAGCCCTGTCTCTACTAAAAATACAAAAATTAGCCAGACATGGTGGCACGTGCCTGTAATTCCAGGTACTAGGGAGAAACACTTGAACCCGGGAGGCACAGGATGCAGTGAGCTGAGATGGTGCCACTACACTCCAACCTGCGTGACAGAGCAAGACTTTGTCTCAAAAAAAATAAACAAATAAAATTGTATTTGTGCAGAGGGGACCAGGGTGAAATCTATCTATATGGAAAGACTATTTTCCAAAATAGCCTAAGGGAGTGTAGCTCCATTGAGTGGAGCCAACATCCCATAATAGGAGTTATTCTGAAGCAGGGGACCATCAGATGCAAAGACTGGATACATCCTGCAGTTCAGTGCAAGGTCTGTGAAGTATGGAGCAACCATGTTATTTGATGTTTTGTCACAGAAGCAGGAGGAGCATCTGGAATGAGCCATGGAAGGTGGGCTACAGGAGAAAGGAACAGAGGAGAACTGAAGTGAAATATAAAGCAATACATAAATAGCAGAGAGAACACCACTAACATTTATCTGAGGTACCACTTAATCGTACAAGGACCCATTGCTTGTCCAGCTTAGTCTTAGAATTTAGCCAGGGAGATTCTCTTGCTATGTATTGTATCAACTCAACTAAATATTTGTTATTTCATAGATCTTTAATCTTTATATTACATTATTATTTTGCTCTTCATTGTAAAAATCTATCTTTCAGCCTAACAAAAAGTACACACAGTGACAGCTTTTCATAGTCACTACACATTGCAGAAAGGACTATATACAAGAGTCATAGTACCTTTATCCTACTTGGACACTTCCCTGATCTCTTCTTTCCTGTATTTTTCCTTTACTCACATATGAAAATGAGATAGATATATGTAATTAGAGACATAAAAACTGGCAGTTGCTGAGGAACACTCTTTCTAATATGGTAACAGGTTAATGTGTTGCTTTGTCTATCAACTCCAAAATAATACTAAATACCGACACCAGGATGAAGCGTTGGTGTCTCCACAATATATTTTGATTAAAAATACAAATGAAAAACTACAAAAATGGTCACTCCGGTTGCCTTTTGAGCTAGTAAATGAATTGCCCTTCTGGTTTGGTAAGTGTATGCAGTAGATGTGCAAAAAGTATTTGATGGATGAATGACTGATTAAATGAATGAATTTACTCCCTGGAGTATTGATTAGTGCTTATCAACCAAGAGATGTAACCCAGAACCACCTGGGGGTTTATTTTTGTCATTTAGTTGTTTAAACTGTGTAAGCTCAACTCTCAGGTTTCTGTACAACTTGAAGAGTGGAGGAAAGTCAGGGATGAGTTAGGGTATAATAAGTATTTTGAAAAATTTCCTGGGTCACTGTTAAATCCTGTTCTCCCCATTACCGATCCCTGTTGAGAAACACTGTTGGTCACAGTTACTAAACTGATGTGCAGTAGCAGTAATAACCATAGCAATAATATTGCTCATAAAATTTGATCTTACTTATAATCATGTCGTTTATTTACAGATTTGTCAAAAGACCTTTGCTTCTATCATGTGACTGGGCAATCACAATGAGCAGCCAGGCACAGGGGCTCAAGTCTCTGATCCCAGCACTTTCAGAGGCCGAGATGGGCAGATCTCTGAGGTCAAGAGTTTGACACCAGCCTGGCCAACACAGTGAAATGCTGTCTCTACTAAAAATAGAAAAATAATTAGCTGGGCATGGTGACTGATGTCTGCAATCCCAGCTACTTGGGAGGCTGAGGCAGAAGGATCACTTGAACCAGGGAGGTAGAGATTGGTGAGAGATGAGATCATGCTGCTGCACTCTAGTCTGGGTGACAGAGCAAGACTCTGTTTAAAAAAAAAAAAATTTTTTTTCAGTGACAGGATTAACACAATAGGTACACAAAGTTGGTGATGTTTATTGTTTCCAGAGGAACTTGTAATGCACAGAAAAATGGGAAAATGGAAAATTAGGTTATTAAAAATCGTATCCAAAGAAGGGGGTTTTAAAATACCTTGATTATGATCATATTATACTTACAGTATTTCCGCTACTTCTATCATTGCTAACAGTCTTCGTTGGTTAGCATTACTGACTTTGACTCCTTCCTTTCAGTAAGAACAATCTTAAATTAGACGTTGAGAGATAAACTGTAGTCTTTATTCTGCCCATTTCTATATAGAACCAAAGAAATGGTACAATTTATCTCTCTGAGTCAAGGTAATAAACAAGATTTTTCCATCCAGAAACTAAGATTCTTACTTCAGTCAACTTCTTTGAGCCTCAATTTCCTGATCTGTAACATGGGAATAATTATATGCCTACCTAGCCATCCTCAAATATTATTGGGATGATCAAATAAAGTGAAGACATATTATACATGCATCTTTATCCTGTTTAATTCAGCTATTTGTGCTCAGCCAAAGTGGAAAGACAGACGGTACAATTTAAGTTGTGCTGGTATTTTTACCTACTGTATCTTAGGGTGATTATGAATTCGGATACAAGAATGTGCAGCTAAGCTGGAGAGAGAGGAAACTTAAGTGCTTGTCCTTTTTGAAAGAAAGTGTACTGGTCCCTAATATGGTGCTTTCCTAAAAGATTTTAATGAGTGATTTTGACTCCTGATTTTTGCCTCACTCACAAACTCTGGTACCAACCACACTATACATGATAAAAATTCAGTGTTAGTGGTGGACTTTTCTGTTAATGATCTCGACATTTTCTTATTGTATATTAGTTGTTCTTGACCTATTTTTAAATCGCAGACTCTAAGAACCTCCTCACAAGCAGACAAGGTGAATGCACGTTTATACGGAGTTTTCACACCATTCCAGTAGAATTTTGGGTCTACTGAAATCCACATTAAGAATCTTCTCATTTAAAGAAAGCTTCCCTAAATTATGTCCACAGCCCAAGACTCTAATGATGACACATTTGGAGTTGTCAGCTGTAATTCCCATTATAACAGCAAGAGATTGCCTAAGTAGTTCTCAACCAAGTCTTTCTTTGTCTCCTAAGTAAAGCTCCAGTGCCATCAGTGATCTTTTCCAAAAAGGTACACACATTGATCACTGGAGTTTGGGCATTACCAGGCAGGTAACAACCCAGCTTTGTTTCATTTTTTCCTTCTGATGTCAAAGCATAAACTGTATTTTAGTTCTGGCACATTTATTCACTACGGAGACAGTTGAGGATGACCTGTCTATCACCATGTACTCTTCAGGCCAAAATGGGGTTGCTCTGTGATTTCTAAGGCAGGCAACAAGGGTGATCTTAGGTAGACAGGGGAAAAATGGAAAATCCAAGCTGTTCAACGGTAATATCTGATATTCTACATCACCGCAAGTTAGGTCAGCAGCCTTTCTACACAGGACCACAGAAGTTTAAAGACGCATCATAAGCCAAGTATGACAAATGAGGCCGAGGTTCACATCTGCTTAAATGTGCTGAAAATTGACACAAATTCAATACAAATATGGCTCCAAAATGCAGGCGTGTGACTGCATTTTTTCTTTGTGAAAACCAAAAACGTGTCCATGTTTATACCATCCCTCTACATTTTTAAATTCCCAGTAACTTCCTTCAAATCGGTTTTCTGCTACCACAAAACAAGTGATGGAATTCCATGTCATCGTTATCCTATTTTGCTGGTAACTTCATCTCCAATGATGAGACTTCCACAAGAGTCTGGAAAAACAGCATGACAGGATAAACAGAGGGAGACTCACCACCTCAAAGGTACCTAGTATCAACAAATTCTACATTCCAGTTCATACAAGGGAATTCAGTGTTCCACTCGGAAGTTCATATGTACTGAGGTGAGTCTCTAATAAGTTATCTATGTTATGTGGGTACCTGACCACTATTATTTGACTTTTAAATGTCTGATAGCTCTTTGACATTCCACCAGCCATTCAAAGAAAGATTTGCAGCCAGTTTAGCAAGTTCTTTTTGCAAGACACATGGATAGTTCATTCACTTTGAAATCCAGCTGAAGCTAAAATATAGGTGATTCTTGAACCTATGTGCAGGAAGCTTTTGATGAAATCACAATTAATCTTCCCCCCTGAAATACAGAGTAGGCAGAAGCTGCTTTTTAATCATCACTCTTTCTCTCTTTTATATGAATACCAACGGATTGTGCAATACTATTTTAAAAAACATTTAGAAGGAAAACTCATCACCGGTTGCACATTATTTTTTTTATAAATGTCATTCTACATTTATGCCGGCAATTGCAGCAATCTATGCAAACCAGATTTGAATGGTTAGCAAAGCACAGTATTTACAAACACCTTGGATACTTTAGCATTCACACTCTTTCTTCCTGCCACAGTGAATTTGAATTGGATACCACAGCTGCTGTCAGATCCAAACAGGAGTGCATCCTTCAGCTGCCGCCCCCTACCAAGAATGCCAGGCAAAATCTGCCCATCTTTCATCCACATCTCCTACCCTGTAGCACACAATTAGTATTTTCAGTGGAAAAGGAAAATCAAAGGAAACCAGAAGTACAGTTTCTTCCCCATCACAGATGGGATATGGGAGCTGTCAGAAGCACACTTGTACATCCCTCCCGAACCAGCACTACCTTCTTCCCACCCAGCCATTACCACCAGGATTTGAGACGGTAATATCTAATCAGCAAAACCCACTGGGAGTTGCCACATTTTAATAATTAGAATAACATCCCATAAGCCTTTGTTTGAAGCATTTTCCCCATCAGGTCTATAGCTAACTCCCTCCTTTCCAACCCTACCATAGAAATCATGGTATCACGTTATGGCACTACAGAGGATTTTTAAGAGCTACAGAATAAAGCAACAGACTATCATCTGTTTTCCTTGTTACCCAGAAATCACATAATTATTTGTCCATAGTATGAGATAAGTGCATTCTATTATTCATCCCTGTATCTACTGTAGCTATTTTAATCTAAACCTGCTTGTGTTCAGGGAGACTTTTAATAGCTACCTTTTCAGAACAACTCATTACTACAGGTATTTTAACATCTCTTGTTGCCTGTTTTTCCAACAGTAACAGGTAGTATCAGAGCTGCACACACCAAGGTAGAATCTAATGAAATCTAATGTTCATTCAAATGAATCTCCCATGGCTAAATAGATAATACTGAAACACAAATATTAGTATGTTTGCAGCAGATTCTCTAGAGAAAGGCACAGCCAATGTGAGTAATGAGTGACAGTTTCTTAAAGGTTAATATCTTCTTTAATCTATTTCTATAACAGAAAGCGAAAACACTATATTAAGTATTGGGTATGCTTTGGGGATTACAGAAACAATTTCAACTCTTATGTATATGTTAGACCATAGGGAAAACAAGAAATCCTACACGTATATTTTATTTCATGAAACTCAAAAGTGCTTTAAATACATTTTTTCTTTCTTATTAAAGAAGTACGTTAGATGTATGTGACCACATACATGTGTGTGTAAAAAAGAAGAGAAAAAAATTTCCCTTAATACTGAACCAGGGGCTGTGATTGTCACGTCAGGTAATGAAACCATTAAATGCATGGTATTAAGAAGAGACAAGATGCAATTAGCCAAGAAATTACTCTGATCTCAGTGACATTTTCAAAAAATCATAATACAATATACATCGGAAGACATGATTGACAGCCTAATCCAGTTTTGATGGAACGTAGTCCACATACTGTGAGTAAAGCAGTGCATGGCCAGATAAAGCTCACAGCTGTGAATCTCTGATATGTCCTTACAGTCTTGTCACCCAGGAAATTCCTCAGGTTTAAAAGATGATGAAAGTATCGACCATTAATGACAGGATCATCTCCTGCCCTGAAATAAAATGTACTAATCCCTTTTGCTAGGTCTATGAATTCCTAATATAAATTATATAAACTCTAGTAATTCATCTCTGTTAGCACAGTTGTGTTTGGAAATTGTACAGCAGTCTTTGCCCTATTTGAAATGCTAGATGAAAGCAAGACATGTTCGTTTAAGCTGCAGCATAAAGTAATTTAACAGAGGGGACAGAATAACTTCTGAGTAATGAGAACTACAGATGTAAAAAAAAAAAAAAAAAAAAGGAAGTTGGAAAGTTCTAAGGTGGTTTGATGGATTTATGCTTCATCTTTTCAAAGAGGCTAAAAATACAAATGTACAAATTTTAATTAAACATAGATCCATTAACATTGACTGTTTAAATAAATGACAAACAATAGTTTGTAATTAACAAATAATTACACGGAATTAACAATTATTAATCAGAGATCTTAGAATTTTCAAATAAACGGTATTAATGAACAGCTAAAGATGAGTTATATCAGTTTTATAATTACATGTGATTATGTTAATGAAATAGTTAAGTATAGACCCACATATATAGTCTGTATTAGAAACATACAATGCATGAGCTATCTACATAGAAACACATAGCAGAAGAGTAAATAAAGGATGTTATTTGAAGTCTACAATTATTCTATGGTAGCAAAGCACCTAAAAGGCAACGATGGTCTATCGATGCATTTATAATCTAATTACTTTAATTATATTTACTAATGTTATTTTTTCGTTTTTAAATTTGAAAACTAAGCATTCTTCACAAGTACATTCTTCAGCTGCCCCCTACCAAGAACTTTGTTATACTTGGTTATTTATTATTCCAGGATAAGTATAGACTGACTTAACTACTTTCTGAAGTGGGACTTGAAAAAATGAAATACATACTTAGGGGCATGACTAAATTGCAATCAGTTTCATTTTTAAAATTAATATACTAGATCTTATCTATGGGGAGAATAATTACATTATAAAGATGCTGACATTACTCAAAATTGATAACTGTCCTTTGACATACAAATGGCTAACATATATATCAAAACAGTATGAAGGTTTCTGAAAAAACTAAAAATAGAGCTATCATATGAGCCAGCAATCTCACTGCTGGGTATATATCCAAAAGAAAGAAAATCAGTATATCATAAAGAGAGCTGTACTCCCACATTTATTGCAGCTCGATTCATAACAGTCAGTACACGGAAGCAACCTAAGTGTCCATCAGTGGATGAAGGCATAAAGTAAATGTGGTACATATCCACAGTGAAAATTACAGTGGCTCACACCTGCAGTCCCAACACTTTGGGAGGCAGAGGCGGGGGGATCACTTAAGGCCAAGAGTTTGAGACCAGCCTGGCCAACATGGTGAAACCCCATCTCTAATAAAAATATAAAAATTAGCTGGGTGTGGTGGTGCATGCCTATAATCCCAGCTACTCCAGGGGCTGAGGCAGGAGAATCACTTGAACCTTGGAGTGGAGGTTGCAGTGAGCTGAGATCGCACCATTGCACTCCAGCCTGAATGACAGAGGGAAGCCCTGCCTCAAAAAGAAAAAAAGAAAGAAAGAAATCCTCTCATTTGCAACGAGATGGATGGGACTGGAGAATGTTATATTAAGTGAAATAAGCCAGGAACAGAAAGATAAATATCACATATGCTCACTCATATATGGGAGTCAAAAAAAAAAAAATGAACTCATAGCAATAAAGACTGGAACGATGCTTGCCAAAGGCTGGAAGGCGTAACAAAGTGGGGAGGCGCAATGAAGTGAAAATGGGTGATGGGAACAAACATACCAGTGAGATACAGTGAATAATACCTAGTATTGGGTGGCACAATACAACGACTGTAGTTGACAATAATTTATTATATACTTTAAAATAACTAAAAGAGTGAAATTGGAATATTTCTAACACAAGGAAATGATAAAGGCTTGAGATGATAGAAACCCCAATTGCTCTGATTTGATAATTACACATCATATGCCTGTATCAATACATCACATATACCCAATAAATATCCACAATTCTTATGTATTCATAATTGAAAACTAAAAATTTTTTAAATGATTACTGCTCTTTAGAAATTCCTCATACAATTGACAAATCACATGAATCACGAATCTTTTCTGTAATGACACTTTACTCTCAATAGCATCCAACACTTTCACTCTATTTATTTGCCTTATCAATTGGGCATCAAGTAACTTTATTCTCTCTGAAACCAAAGCTATGTTCAATGGTAAAGATTTGCTAATATAATGTTATTCTAAAGAATCTGGACAGTACCATGATTTATAATAGCCAAAAAGCAGACACAATCCAAATGTCCATTAACTGGTGAATGGATAAACAGAAGTTGGTGTCGCCATACAATAGAAAACTATTCTGCAATGAAAAGCAACCAGCTATTGACACACACTAAAACAAAGTTGGATGTTTGAAACATGTTAAGTGAAAAAAGCTGGATGTAAAAGGACATATATGATTCCATTTATATGAAATATCCAGAAAAGGGAAATCTGTGGTGGCAGAAAGTAAAATAGAGGTAGTTTAGGAATAGGGTGGGAACAGGGATTAATTCCAAATGGGTATGAGGTTTCTTTTTGAGATAATGGAAATGTTTTAAAATTGGATTGTGATAATGATACATGACACTGTAAATTTACTAACACTTATTGAGCTGTACATTTAGGATGGCTGAATTTTATGGTATGTAAATTATACCTCAATAAAGCTGTCTTAAAAAGAGAACAAAAAAGATTAAATAAGATGTCATTTTGATTTTCAAAAAAAGCAAGAATAATTTGGCAATGAATACAAGGCAGATTATAATAAGGGCCTTTGAAGAAATCAACCTCAAGTCTTCCTAAAGTGATTGCATAGTGGGAATGATATTCATCTGAAATAACAATTATTGCATGTATGCTGCCATATGGAATGCCATTTTATTTATTAATGATGACTATTGCCTTGATATCAAGTCTCAACCCAAGCAAAGGAGCTGAGCAATTTTCAAATAAACTAACAATCAGACAGCTTATTTGAAAAGGAAACAAAGACCTTCATTTTATACCAATAGCCTATCCATCTTGCCAAAACACTGCAGAAGAAATCATTATCGCCACATACACCTCTCCTTCCATCCACGAAAATTTACTTTCACAAAACTTACCCTGAACTTCAGAGCTAACAGTATTCCCTATTTTGAGGTCCTACAGGAAAAAGAACAAGGGAAAACCAATTCTTTTATGTCCAGCTAGAGAGTTATAGTCAAAACCATTGTCATGATCAAAAACTAACAATGTACATAAATTCTCACTACTTGCAGGGATTAAAGATACCCCACAGGTATGATGGGTTACATATGACTCAAGCCCCTCAAACTTCAGCCAGTTTCAGCAAACTTGAAATCTGAGCCAACCTACACTTTACGGAGGGTAGAGGGAAACATCTTATTTTATGTTAGTTACTTGAAATCTTTAAATATGTGCACAACAATCTCACTCCACAAAGCAGAAGTACATCTACTTTAAAAGTCACACAGTGGGGCAAGGAGGGGGTGAGATAATGGATTGTGCCACTTAGTGACTAAGTTTTACAAAATACTGCAATTCCGCTGTTCTAAATGGCTTTAAATGTATTCAAGATGGGCGGAACCGTGGGTGTTAACATACTTGGCAACTAGTTAACGTTTAGAAGGTGCTTGTTCTAGAATCATTATTTACATTTGAATGTTTAACATACTGGATCTTAAACCCTATGGTATTTTCTTTATATTCCAAGCTCCAGCGTCTTTTAAATCACTCCCAAATTGTGTTCTCTTTACAATTCTTTTGGCCACTTTTGTTGTAATTTGAAGTATCACCTTTTATTACTCTATTTTTTCCTAGAAAAGTACTTTTAAAGCAAAAATAAAGATTAAACATTTTCAAGTTGTTAACAAGTTTAAGTAGCAAAGAAAAAGAAAAAACTTATCTAGCCAGAGTAAAGAAAAAAAAATGTAGCCGCAAAATAAAACGTAAAACTAAAGTTACTGAGAAACTCCTGGTAATCAGCACTCTCAGTATTCTATACCTTTTATTTTATTTTACTTTATTTTATGAGACAGGATCTCACTCTATCACTCAAGCTGGAGTGCAGTGGCACGATCTTGGATCACTGCAACCTCCACCTCCCAGCTTCAAGCCAGTCTCATGCCTCAGCCTCCCAGGTAGCTGGGATTATAGGCATGCGCCATCACGCCTGGCTAATTTTTGTACATTTAGAAGAGATGAAGTTTCACGGTGTTGACCAGGCTGGAGTCAAACTCCTAGCCTCAAGTGATCCACCCACCTCTGCTCCCAAAGTGCTGGAATTACAGGCATGAGCCACTGTGCCCAGCCTAATTGTTTATTTAAGCACGCTGATCATAAAGGTCAACCCTGAAAATCTGAAAATGTATTAAAACTCAGTTCAGAACAAAATTCCTAGGCATTTTGACAATGAAAAAAAGTATATATAATTTTCCAAAATGTTCACATGACATTTTTTTTCACTTTGGAAAATCACAATTGTACTTTATGTGTAAGTATGATTGTTTCTTTACTTAAGGTAACTAAAGATCATTGACCTGAATTGTTTCCAATTGCTTCACATTATCCACATTTTAATCCACAAGAGCACAAATCATTGAACTGTAGAATTTTTTTTTTAATGTGTAATTTTTAGGGTATTTTGTATTATTTAGAGAAAGATAGTGTAACTCAAAAAAATGACTCCAATTTTAAATGGGTCAAAAAGTAAACAAATATTCTTAAAAGACTGTTAAAATGCACAGAGATAGCGCTAGTATTTGAGAATCTTTTACAGAGTTTTACCAAAATTTGCCATTTATTTTCTATCTCTGGGCAATCAGCTACAATTTTGGCAATGCGTTCTAAAGCAGAAAACTAATGACCTAAACGTAAAGCAAGCTTATCACTGGCTACTCAGGTTGCTATTTCAGTTGATACAGTACGAAGGGTTAAATAGACAAGCAGAATAAACTGTTTCAGGGCCATTAACATTTCTAACTTTAAAAATGACTACCTTTCTGTTGTATACTGATTATGAAACGCCGTCTGTAAAAAATAATGCAGCACTCTAAGCAAAAACATTGCATGTTTACTCTGCCGTTAGACTTTAACGATTAACCTGACATTTTTCTTTTAATGCAAAAATTCATTTGCAAAAGATTCTTCACAAGCAAAGAACAACTTCTGTATCTCCCTGTGCCACAGTCAGACCTGGATAGCCAGAGAGAAATGAATAAAACACAGAAAAATCTTTTGAAATAAATCTTAATCTCTAGAATAATAGTTCAGAATTCTTACCCAGAAGATTAACCCTTTTCTGTATGCATCAGAAATAGTGGCATATGAAATAGTCCTAACGATTATAAGCACACAAGTACATCTCTGGTGTTTCATTCCGAAGGGTTGTATCACACACACGCCATCCTGGGAACCAGTTTAATATTTAAGGGAAAATATTCAATAATATACACTAAAATTGCTATTTTGGAAGGAGGAAAGGAGAGAACAAAGGAGGAAAAGAGGGAGGGAATGAGGCAGGGAAAAAAGAAGGAAGAAATGGAGGGAAAGAAGAAGGTACTCCTCAGTTACCATGTACTCTTAACCAAAATCTACTTTTTGAAATTATTTATATAGGGACAAATTTTCTCACCCAAGTGATTTCTTAAAAAAAAACAAACAGAAAAAAAAAAACTTGCATCAACTTTAAAAGCATCATACAATTCATATAAATCAAAAGGACTGAAAATTAATGTAAATGCTACTTACATAATTAAGAGGGAGTAACAATGGAAAAGCTTGGGTAAAATAGAATTGCTTCTGAATTTTCTGAGCTAGGATTTTTGTTTTCCACTTAAAGCAAATGTTAAATTTTTTTTCTGTCAAAATCCTAAATAGCTTTTTGACAGGTTTGTTATGGTTAATTAATTACTTTCATTTGCACTAAGTTGTATACTTGAAGATGAATAGTACATGATAACAAGGCCAGCCTCTGTGAGGGAGACCTTTCGCGGTCTATGCAGTCTGCTGCCTCATTACAGAACTAGCTATCTGCAGGAAGCCTGACTTTGAAAGGTAGAGCACATCCCATAACACCCTCCCCTAACTGAGATGATTGTAGCTTCTTCCGAAAAGTGATGATTAGGAGAGAGAAAAGCAAAACGGAATGCTGTATGAATATTTCATGTAAATGAAAGCAGGCACTTAGCGAATGTGCATCTTGATTGATGCAAGAGTGCCTCTAAACGTCTTGACATTGAAGGGTTCCGACTCTCCTTCCCTCGATGACTGCTTCAAGAGCTGCTGTTAACAGTGGAATATGACCATATTTAGCTGAAGGGCTCTTTATTACCGGCTGATATTAAATAAGACCACAGGCCTCGGGTTAGCATAAGTGAATTCTAGATAAAAGAGACTTCAGAGAGAACACTAAATGAGATATGATAGTTATGTTTTATTTTGGTTTTTATGTTTTCCCTTCCTGGTGCATAATTGTTTATTTCACATTTAACCTCCCCCAAGAAAGAGCCCAAGGACTCGAATTGCTTTGCAGAAAGAGGCCCAATAAACCAAAATGGGATGGTATTAAGATGAATACATACATGATTGCCAAATCGTCTCAGTATTTAATAGAAGTAATAGTAACAGTAGTCATAGTAGTAAGAAACAGGAGCACCCTCATCATGGGAGTTTTTAGAAATACAATTTTTTTAGAGATAAGTAACATTTTTCTAAATTTGTACAATAAACCACCAGTTACTCAGCCTCCCTCTGTTCAGGCATGTTTTATCTTCCTAACAAATAATTTCAAAATGCCAATTCCAGCCTTTAGAAACTCATTTCTATGGCAGGAGTGAGAAGAACAGCAGTGACAGGTTTGCTGACATCACACAACACCTCCCTACCCCAACTTCAGAGACTTCCGTCATTTTCCTCCAGAAGATACTTTAGTTGACTGCCATTTGCTTAAATCAAAATTTCAGCCTCCATTGGCTCCTCACAAATCATCCATCATTGAAAGGTAAATCAAGTCTCCATGAGCTGTGACCACCAGAGCTTTCCATCCATGGTTCAACCAGAGAGAATCACTGGCAACATCCCGGCATACTAGAAGCTCCCAGCATTAGATGCACCTGTCTTCTGTGAGTTGCCTAACTACAGAAAGAAAGGGAGAGAGCTAAAGGAAGTATCTCAGAGAGCTCACTTAGAAAACTTTAGCTGTGTTTAAAAATTCAGTTCTACAAAATGATGGACTGCACAAAGTCCAGTCACTTGATTTGTCCTTTGCTAATATCTCTTCTCTTCCAATCTCACTTAGAGACTCTTGGAACTCCTTTAAGGGGAGAGTTAATATGTTCATGCAAGAACAAAACAAAACTTGAGGTGTACAGAAACACATGCATATGAATTTAAGAATGAAGAACTTGACATGCTCTTAAGTCTACTAAGATCTGCTTCACTGAATCATAGAACCAGAAAAGACTTCAAAATCACTCAGGCCTATTCGTGATTAAAGAAAGCACAGAGAGGAACTTGCCAAAAATCACATACTTAAGAGTAGCAAAACCAGTCCTAAGTTTTAGATCTTATGATTCTGAACCTTTTTTTGTTATGTCACCAGTATCACTATATCATTCATACATACAGTTTTAATTTACATGATGTGTTTCTTTCAAATATTCAATTTTTAATTCATAATAAGCTACCTTTTGTCGTGCAGTATCTGGATCCTTCTCAGCACTTGTTTAAGTAATCAACCCATAGGTAGCAATTTTACTAAAGACAATAATACATCACATAACATACAAGTTTGCAAAGTATTTAACATTAATTATTCGATTGAGCCCATACAGAAGTCTTCGGAAGGAGGCACTTCTCTGCTTTAGAGAGGAAGAAACTTGGGAAACTTGGTCTTTCCTTAGTGTAAATTAAACCGAGGTTGAGTTCCTTGCTTTAGTTGACAGATAATGTGAATGACAAAAGCAGAGTCTCATTACCCCATCTTCCGGCTGCAAGGTTGCTGCTCATTATCCCTCATTCTACAATTTAATAAGCATTTATTAAATACCTACTATGTGCCAAACTTCTGATTCAGTCCCAAGGTTATATTTCACCACGTAAAGACTGGTTCACATTTTTTCCACATTGGAACGAATGCAATCTTTCCATATTTGTCCAAGCAAGTTTTATCTAATAGCCAATTAGAGTCAGCATTTAAGAGCTGACCTTATGCTTGCTTAATTTTTATCTACTATTTTACCTCTGTTTTTCACAGATGCCCCATATGGTACACATATGGCTTCCAAGTGAGGTCTTTACATCTAACTCTAAATACACGGATGCATTGACTTTTCAAATGACATTAGTCCTGTAAGGCAGAACAAAGAAATCCTGCAGTCCTGCCTGCTTTCAGTGAGTTACAAAGCCTGACAGTAACACATGCAGCACTCAGGGCCACAGGAAGCAGGCACGAAAAAAACTGCATGCAGCATTTGGAAAATGACAAGTGGTGGATCCCGGATGCCATTATTATTATTATTATTAAAATAAAACAGAGCTTTAATCTAACATTCCATGTGTAGTCAGGCAACTGACTTTAATAACTGTAAACTGAGGCTTACATCATACTGCACCCAACCTAATGCTTTAATTAAGTTTTGAGGCATCCTCTGACAACAGTCATAGTGCACACACAGGCCATGAGCTAAAGGCCACTGTCTGCCTGCCCGAGCGCAGTCCCTGGGAGCCAGGCAGGAGCAGTAGCCGTTGATGCCACCGTTAGATATTTATGAAAGAGATGCTCTCAATTTTATCGTAGTGGTATAGATCAATTTTCAGGACAGAGTCCTTAACTGTGTATTCAGAGGCTAGGTACAAAACCAATTTTATCTGCTTCAGTGATGTGTGAACTGTATGAGGAAAGACATCTCCCAACTCTCTGATAGCTTATCTTCCCTGGTGACCATTTATGCATGCTCTTGTAAATATACATATTTTACAAGGGAAGGGAGGGGGAGAGAGATGCTCTTTAAACTCTCCTTTGAGATGACCTTGAAGTAGGAGCATTTGAATCTTCCAGGAAATTAGCAGCCAAATGGATTTCAATAATGATGGGTGGGTGGGAAGTGCCACTCATACAATGGGCAATATCCCTGATACTGGCTCTCGACCAGACGTCTTTCTCTCTGAGGCCATTTCTTCAAGGAGTCAGAGAAGAGCAGAGCTGCCCGGGGCCTGGAATTCACGTCCTTCCCCTCAACACTGGACAGCTTAGCTGGTACAGAAGCTATTACAAAAAAAAGTAACTATGAAAGAGAGGTTGATTTGGTATTTTCTCAAGCACGTAAGTCTAATGAACATCAAGGGAGAAATGAAAGGACCTTTCCAAGCAAACGTACAGGTATTTGGTTACTTTTGCACACCAAGCAGTATGGCAGGACAACAGCAGTGAAAATCAATCTTTGTTTTATATCAAGACTACACAACCACATGGAAGCCGCATTGCCCTTCTTTTCAGTTTCCAGGCTGCATGGACATAGGATGCCACTTTAATTCTTTTTTTTTTTTTTTTGAGACAGAGTCTTGCTCCGTCACCAGGCGCCAGGCTGGAGTGCAGTGGCGCAATCTCGGCTCACTGCAACCTCCGCCTCCTGGGTTCGAGCAATTCTCCTGCCTCAGCCTCCTGAGCAGCTGGGATTACAGGCGTGTGCCACCACGCCCAGCTAATTTTTTATATTTTTAGTAGAGACGGGGTTTCACCATGTTGGCCAGGATGGTCTCAATCTCCTGACCTTGTGATCCGCCCGCCTCGGCCTCCCAAAGCCACTTTAATTCTTACACGCTTTCTCTTTTCGGGTGCTTCCCCTCCCCTACTTTTGGGTATCCATCTAAAGAGTGATTCCTTTCATATGCCCAACACTTCAGCTTAACTATCCAGTGTGCCAATTTCATATGCGTTGCCATGTACTTTCAAATAAATACTTCTTTCTTGCCTAGACCAGAGGTGGGTTAAGTTTTCTGCAAAAGGACCAGATAATAAATATTTCGGGCCTTGAGAATCTTATGGTCTCTGTTGCAACAACTCAACTCTGCTGTCATAGATTATATACAAACAAATGAACGTGGCTATGTTTCAATAAAACTTTATGGACAATGAAATTTGAATTTCATATAATTTCCATATTTCATAAAATATCTTTTTTTGTTTTTTTATCCAACCACTTAAAAATGGTGGAAATCATTCTTAGTTTGCAAGCTATACAAAAAGACACAGAATGTGAAATTTGGTCCCTGGGCTATCATTTGCTAACCCTTGGCCTAGAGAAAACATACAATGTCAGAATTACATATGCTACCACACTTAGCCTTTTAAAGATATTCCATACGTGGATATTTTTTCCTAAATCATGTAGTACTGTATTTTACGATTATAACCTATCTTAACTTTTACAATACCTTAAGTGGCCAGCAATGGACAAGGCAGCCTGGCTTATGGTGAATCACTGCTGTGTGAAAACCTAGGCAGAAAAGCCATCAAGTAAGATGGCCAAGAAGAGAAAGAGAACTTTAAATATATTTAATCCACTAAAACATATCATCACACAGAGCTTTGGATATGTGCTGCATTCACAACTATTGGGTATTCGAACTTGATCTTTATATACTCCAGCAATCACATACACCTTTCAACTATATCCAGATAGTTGTCTATTTCAGTCAAAATAAATTACAACACGTAACTCTGACGTTATATTCTCAGCTGATGATGTTTGAGTCCATCAAAATCAGTATAATAGTCTGGGAGGTTGGAGGAAGGCAGACTGGGAGAGGTGGCTATTGCTTCTTTTACACCTTACAGCAGATGCACCATGGTATGGTGGATTTTGGTGTCAGAGAGACCTGAGCTTGGATTCTGGTCTTATTTACCTCTGTAAGCTCCAAAGCACTATACATAGAAATCACAGTACTAAATTTATAGATTTTCATGAGCTTAAGGGATGTAATTCTCCTAAAGCCTTGCTCTCATGTCCGGTGAGTCTCTGCACCATTCCCCTTTCCAAGGCATCTTTGGAAAACAGAGGGAAAGCCCTGTAAGTTGGTGAGCTGACATTGTTGCTTTTTTTCTTCAGATTACCCTGTTACAAGTTTTTGAGAGGACATTTCTTCCCATTTATTCTTGTATAGTCTATAAAGGAAGCCTGGTTGCTAATGTGACTTTACTTCTTCTTTCAGCCAGGTTTATTCCATCAAATTCCCAGGATATTTTTAAGTGGAGAAGCGTTTCCAAGTGCAATATATTTTCAGTTTCATGGGTTTAGCTTGAGGGTGCCAGTTCCAGGAGAAATTGCCTGTTCACAAGCAGGTATCATTATGGATTCAATGGTAATGGCATTCTCAGCTATATAGAGAGCCAGTAAATTGTGATTCCTGAACTGGCCAACTTGAATAATGAGAAGAACCTTCATTCTGGCCAGGAACCTGAAAGCCTGTGACACAGTGAATTTTTTCAGGTGAACAGTGGCTGGAAATGCTCTTTCCATTCCGCCATAGTCTGAATATTTGTGTTCCCCCATCAAATTCAAATACTGAAATACTTATCCTCAATGTAAGGATATTAATATTAGAGGGTGGAGAGTTTGAGAGGTGATTAGGTCATGAGTGGACTCTTCGTGAATGGACAAGTGCTCCTGTAAAACAATCTCAAGAGAGATTCCTCACTCCTTCCACCTTGGGAGAGCACAGCTAGAAGGAGCCATCTGTGAACCAGAAAGCAGACCCTCCCCAGATGCTGAATCTACCACCACCTTGACTGTAGACTTCCCAGCCTCCCGGACTGGGAGAAATAAATTTGTGTTAATTACAACTTGCCTACTCTATGCCAGTTTGTTATAGCAGCCTGAACAAACTAAGAGCCATTACTTGCTTCAGTATACCTTTGCTCTTCTGCCCTGTCCTGTGCTCAGACCCAGGAACACGGAAATCAGCAAGCAGTAGTCCCTGCCATCACTGTACCACAGTCCCACCAGAGGCTGCATACGCATCTACAAGGGCTGTCCAAAGATGTCTGCCTGCAGAAATGGGAAAGACTTCACTAAGGAGATGAACGGTAATCTCAGCCGTAAAAGATGAGTAGGAGTTTGCCAGACACAGACAACACTCCATATAGAACAAACAGAGAAGACCAAGTAAAGAACTTCCTTGGCAAGTCCCCGATGCCTTCTGGGCCGAGGGGAGCACACTTTCCTATGTGCCACTGCTATGCCTTGGGAAGTCCTTCATTTGAAATTAATTACACCGTTTTCTGTCTCCCCACTAACCTGTAGCAGATTACCCAAAGGCAGTGTGCCTTTACCTAATGAAAAGGGAATAATCAAAATATTTAGAGGATTAACAAAAAATGAAAGAATGTTATATTTTAACCTCAACTGCACTTCTAAAACATTCTAATAGAGAGAGACAAGTAACTGATAACCTATAAAGTCCATTTGTAACTACTCATATGCCCTGTCTCAAAAATTAGTTTTTTTAAGGGATATAATAAATGATAAAACAACATTTATGTGAATGAATGAAGCTGTGAAAAACATTAGGCAAAAAAATAGACCTTTTCAAATATTAGGGTATATCAAAATGAATAAAGCTACAAGAACTGACACTTTAAGAGGAAATCTGAAATTCTGTCCTCCCTGTTGCTGAGCTTCGAACACTGGGCACCTCCAGCAGTGCCTGTCCCACTGGCAGGAGGTGTCTGGAGTGAGTCCTGCTGACCCAGAGCAGATGTGAGTCATATTTGGGGTAAGTTTGTCAAGCTGCTGCTATCTCCTTCTGCAGCACATTTACCCAGCTCCCGTGACTCGGCTTCTACTTCATATTCTAAGTCCCTGAATGGGATTACAACTGAACCACAGCTTACTTTACAAAAACCTTGACATCCTGCCTAGACCTTTCTAAAGGCCTGACTGTGTCTCTGGAAACCTCAGCTACACACACACCACGGTCCCGGGCCTCCTTGTATAGACCACCCAGAATAGCAGTGGTAACAGCCTCCCCTCCTCTTACCTTCCTCTTTCTGGAAACTTCCTACTTCACTACACCAGTTTCTTTACATCACCCCTGTCCACGTTAGCCAGCCAAGCTTGAGCTAATGTTCGCCACACCCCCAAAGACACTGACATTTGGATTGCTAGCTCCTCACTCTATGTTGGACAATTCTGCCAAAGATCAAGGGACCTAAGGCCATATTCAACATCCTCCATCCCCAACTCTGGGCTTCCCTGCGCCCCATTTGCCTAGCCCAGAGGCATGGTTCTCCATGACACCAGCCATGGACAGAGTACTCACAACCACATTGCTTTCCATGGAAGGTCTGTTTAAAATACTAAGTATTTGAAGGTGTTTTTTATAAATGATAGGGATGACAATTTCTGCTAATGCAAGTATGTCTTAAACATCTGTAAATTAGCAAATAATGAGTGTTACCTCATTGTGGAACTGAAATTCAGGTTTCAGAATCTATTAACATCACAATACAAGGTTTTTTTTTTTTTTAATTCCTTTACCCTGCAGACCTTAGCGATATATAGACTGTACATGAAGATAGAAGGAAAGTTACCTCTATTTCTGTCCATGATTTTAAAGTGCACTCTCCTACAGCCTAATATTGCATAATCATTTCCCCATCCTTTAGAAAAACCTATGAAGCAATCAGGGGAACAGCAAGCACATGAAAGAAAATATCTAAAATAATCTCAAACTCATATATCCCCAAAGGAGAAAAAAGGCCTGAATACAAAAATATTTTCAGTACTTTAGAGTAAAACGTTTGAGCCCACAAAGCATTTTTTTTCCTTTTTTTGATAGCACAATTCACATTTAGCCACTTCGTTTCCTTTTGCTATGAACTATCATTATCCCCCAAACCCAGCCAACCTTTTAGGTACATTTAACAATTATTCTTATGTTAGAAATCAAAATAAGTCTAATTAAAATTATAAGAGCCGTACTAATCTTAAGAGCTGAGATTTTAAAGAAAACCTTTAGTGTATTTATATTGTCATTTACTTTTCATTCCCAATTTGCTGTCTTCATCCGTTAGACAATTAACCAGTATTCAAGTCTGTAAAGTACTGAGAAGCATGAAATTTACATAAATAAAATAAATTAACACAGTTAAACAATACAATATTGCCTCCTGACATCCCCATTTTTGAATGTCATCAACAAATAATCAAGATACCGAGTCAGGGTAGGCATTGTTCCTTAATAATTGCTTAGATTATCACAGATTCACTAATTATTACAATTTTATACCAGAAATTTGTTTTTAATCCAGGGAACATATTGCTAATGACTGAAACATCTAACAGCATCATCTTTTCTAACAGCAGCAAATGCCAGGGAATTGATTTTAATTAGGTTTTAGAAAAAGAATTATGTGAAATTCAAATATGTCATTCAATTTATATGTCAAGGAGACTCTCAAAAAGGATTATGTGTTCAGCTGGACTTTGGGATAGAGGCAGATCTTTGGAATTCTGCGACTGATTTTGAAACCTCTCATATACATCCTGCTGATGAGTATCTTAGTTCGCTCTGCCTTCTCCAACTTTCTCTCTCCCTTCTTCTATAGCAATAATAACCATGAAGGCAGATCATTGGAATGTCTCAGTATCAAGAAAAATTATCACTTTCCCAAATCTTTATTTATGTAACCACAGGGGGTTCTGGCTTTAATTTAGCAAGACAGTGCAGAATTTTGAATTGGGAACTTATTTAATGAGGGTTAGAATTTAAAAAAAAAAAAAAAAAAAAAAAAACCTTCTAAGAAGGCAAAGAATAGAAGGGAAACCAGGAAAATGCTACTGTTAAAAATGGACCATTCTGAGATGGTGAAATTGGGAAGTGGGGGACAGAATTAGATATATCTTTATCCTTTAAAATTCTAGCAATCCACATGCTTAATTGCTTCATATGGGCTTTCGAGAAACACCAGCAATGGCATATCTTGTGTATCGTGACTACTTTTGTTGCGTAGGGACCTATGAGGCTAATACTAGGGGTACCCGTTGAGTAAGATCCATAAAAGCTTTCTGGGCTTCTTAAGGGAAAATGTCCTAAAGCAACATTACATCAAACTATGAGTAACACATGATGTAAATGTTTTTGAATATTCCTTTTAAGACTAATTCCACTTTCATGAACAATGTATTCTACTAAAAAGAAAACAAAACAAAACCTTTAAAGAAATTATGACTCCAGGGAGAGATTGAAGCCTCTAAATTACCTGAAGCCCTTTGGAAAAATACTCATGTTTTTAAAAACCCTTAGGCATTCTCTCTGACTTGCAAGTGGCCACCTTTTTAGTTACTGTATATCCGATTCATGCTACAAGATTTTAAAAACTAACGTGTGAAGCTGATGTTTTCATCAAGTTTTTTTTTTTTTTTTTATAGTCAAGTGCAGTAGTGAGAAGGGGGGAAAGAGTAGAACAAGGAGTTCGATCTGTAACTTCATAAAGTTTTAATCTCTCATTTACTTTTGTTTTACTTTCAACATCTACTCATCCACCCAGTGATTCATTACAGATTTATTGAACACATACTACCTACCTACTCTGCTCCCCACTAGTAAAACAGTTCTGCCCTGATTTTACATGCAAGCCAGAATACCATGCAAGAATCTTGCAACAGGGTAAACACAAACACAGTGGAAATCCAAAGCTCTAGAAAATAAGTGCCATGTGGTGATTGATAGAAGAATAATGAGCATCACTGCCAATCACTCCATTCCAAACTGCAGCTTACACAGATTAACACAAAGTCTAAATAGAATGGGTTTGCTATTCCAAATTCACATAAAGCAAACTCATGTAACACAAGTAGTGTACCATGTATTTGAAACTGGAGTATGATATGGTACTGGACGGTTACGTATAAGGTGCCAGTGATGCAAGGAAAGGTGTAGGGGAGCAGCAGGTGGGGAGGGGTATTGAGCTCATGGAAAGTTCCCCAGAGAAAGCTCCTGAGCAAGATCTTGAGAACACGAGTAGGACTCTAAAAGGAAGACAAAGAAGATAAGGTATCGTGGGTAGATGAACTAGCAAGAGCAAAGGTCCAGAGAAACTACAGGTATTTCTGTAGATGTTCTAGTGGAGGGCTTAGTGATGAAGACTGAGCAAAACTGGATGAAGCAGGGCCTTTTCTACCTCGCTAAAGAACATGGATGTGATCCTGCAAGCCAGTGGTTCTCAAAGTTTTTGGTCTCAGAATCTCTTTCTACTCTTGAAAACTACAGAAGATCCCAAAGAGCTTCCTATTATGTGTGTTATATCTATCAGTGTTTAATCTTTTAAAAATTGAGTAATGTTTAAAATATGTACTTAATTCATTTTTAATGATAATAAACACATTATGTGATAACGTAAATATTTTAACATAAAAATAACTGTATGTTCCCCCAAAAAATGTAGTGAGAAAAATTTAGTTTTCTATTTTTGAAATATTCTCATTAATATCTGGCTTAGTGAAAAGTAACTGAATTCTGGAAAGTTTCTGCATTCATTCTGTTGTGATATCATAGAGACACTGAAAAATTCCACTATAGATCCATGAGAGCATAAAAGTAAAAAACATAAACAATATTTTAGTATTATTATAAAATTAGTTTAACCTTTTAGATCCCCTGAGTCTCAAGGGCTTCCAGAGATGTCCAGGTCAGTGAGAACAGTGACACTGTTGTCATTTGGGAATCAAGCTACATTTAAACAAGGGCACAAACTGAATATACCTGCATTTTAGAAAATGGCATTGCAAATGATATAGGTATCAACAGAGCAAAGTAAAATATTCTGGAGAGTATACCTAACTTTCACAAATAGTTCAGAAAATTTTCAAGTGGCTTAATCACTAGCTTTTCACTACAGAGATGTTACTTTTTAACAACAGCAAAAGAATATATGCCTCTTCAAATATGTTCAATATTTGCCTGGTCCTATAAGCAAAATAATATAAAAGTCACTATAGATAACTTTATGCCAGTTAACTAAAAATCTAAACCACATACACAAATCTCTAGAAAAATATAACTTATTAAGACTTATACAAAAAGAAACAGAAACCCTGAGTAGTCTGGTAAGAAGGGGTGATGCTCATCCTGTAATAACTTATGTTATTTATTGACAAATGATAACCATTTGACCAATCAGGTGTGCACTCTAGTTGACCTATGCCTATTCCGTATCTCGTGTTAATAACAAGATTTAAAATACCACTCTCACATATATTCATTAAATAACTGAATCAAAATCACTTTGTCACAAAGAAAATGTGAAGCCCAAATAATTTCGCCATTGAGATATGCCAAATATTTAAGGAAAAATATAATTCTAAGCATATATGAATTATCCCAGAGAATGGGAAAAGAAGAACCACTCTTTAACTAATTTTCAGAGACTAGTGAACTTAATACCAAATTCTCACAAAGAGTGTACAGGAAAGGGAAATTAAAAGACAATCCTCAGTCATGAACCAAGATTAAAAATTTTAAAATAAAATATAAGCAAACTGAATATAGCAATATACAAAGAGGGTAAGATACCATAACTAAATAAAGTGAATTCAAGGAATGTAAGGTATCCTTAATATTAGAAAATCAATCAATATAATTTATCACATTAACAGGTTAAAGAAGAAAAATTTTATGGCCATCTCAATACATTCTGAAAAAACCTTTGATAAAACTGAAAATCTTTTCTGTACTGATCTGGAAATCCTACACAGTACATGAAGAAGGAAAAAAGTTATTATTAGCAAATAACAAAATGTGTAACAAAAAAGCTATGCTTATAAATTTTAGCATTAATTAGAGAGCCTAACAAGTTGTCAAGCTATAAGGTCACTATGAGAAAATAATTAGATATCTAAATATCAGAACAGAATACAAAATAAAACTTAAAATGTCACTTAAAATTGTGTCAAAAATATGAGATACCTAGAAGTAAATGTATCAAAAGATTCCAATAATTCCCCTTTCCTTTAAAAAAAGGAAATCCTCTCTTCCCTAAAAAGAAAGTGGAAAATAAAAAAAATACATTGAAAAACATTAAAGATTTAAATGAATGGAGAGATATTCAATATTCATGTATTAGAGGACTTGATATTGTAAATTTGTCAATTCTCCCAAATAAACTAATAAATTCAAAGCAATCTCAATGAAAATCCCAATAGATTTCTTTTTTAAAATTTTCTTTGGTATCTTTTTAATTTTTACTTAATATTACATTAGGATACAGTATAACACAACCTGGATTGGAATACTGCCTCTGTCATTTACAAGTCAGCTAGCATTGGACAAGCAGTTTATTTCCTCATCTGTGAAATAGAAATAATAAATATGATTTTTATTTTATTTTAAATTCCAGGATACATTTGCAGAATCTGCAGGTTTGTTACACAGGTATGCGTGTGCCATGATGGTTTGCTGCACCTATCAACCCCTCATCTAGGTATCAAAGCCGGCATGCATTAGCTGTTTGTCCTGATGCTCCCCCTCCCCTGCCCCACTATTCCCCAACAGGCCTCAGTGTGTGACGTTCCCCTCCCTGTATCCCTGTGTTCTCTTTGTTCAACTCCCATTTATGAATGAGAACATGTGGTGTTTGATTTTCTGATCCTGTGTTGGTTGCTAAGGATGATGGCTTCCAGCTTCATCCTAGTCCCTGCAAAGGACATGATCTCATTCCTTTTTATGACTGCATAGTATTCCATGGTGTATATGTGCTCTATTCAGTCTATCACTGATAAGCATTTGAGTTGGTTCCATGTCTTTGCTATTGTAAATAGCGCTGCAATAAATATACACGTGCATGTGTCTTTACAGTACAATGATTTATATTTCTTATGAAATTTAACAAGCTGATGGAAATTCACAGATTAAAGAATAGTCAAGGCCGGGCGCGGTGGCTCACGCCTGTAATCCTAGCACTTTGGGAGGTGGGTGGATCACGAGGTCAAGAGATCGAGACCATCCTGGTCAACATGGTGAAACCCCGTCTCTACTAAAAATACAAAAATTAGCTGGGCATGGTGGCATGTGCCTGTAGTCCCAGCTACTCGGGAGGCTGAGGCAGGAGAATTGTTTGAACCCAGGAGGCAGAGGTTGTGGTGAGCCGAGATCGTGCCATTGCACTCCAGCCTGGGTAACGAGCGAAATTCCGTCTCAAAAAAAAAAAAAAAAAAAAAAGACTAGTCAAAATATTCCGGAAGACATACAAGGTAGGAAGATGTGCTTTACCAGATCTCAAAACCTATGAAAAGATATATAACTAATATGTTTTTGGTACTAGGATAAACAAATTACTCCAAGGAGAACCAAGAAACATTCCTATACATGCATAAAGGCTCAACTTATGAGAGAGAGAGTACTTCAGAGCATTGGGAAATAACCTTTTTTTTTTTTTTAAATAAAATGTGTTAATAACATGGAATATTCATATTGACACAAGAATCACACTGAGCACAAAAATCCATTCTAAGTGTGAACAATAAAACTTTTAAACTTTTAGAAAGTAATATAAGTGATTATCGCTGTTTCCTCTGAGTTTGGGAATGATTTCTCAAAAAAGACACCAAAAAGCAGTAACCTAGAAAGAGTAAAATATTGGATCACATTAAAATTCAGATCTTTTCTCCATGAAAAGACACCATAAAAAGTTAAAGATAATCTAGAGATTAGTAAAATATTTGCAAGACATCTACCTCCAATACAAGTATCCAGAATATGTAAAGAATTTCTATAAATTAATAACAGGTAATCCAACATAAAAATAGTCCCCCAAAATTGAATAGATATTTCAGAAATAAAAAATCTCAATGGTCCAATAAATATGCATGTACCTAATATCTTGTTAACCTTAACTGTCTCCACAACAGCTTGCCACTTGTTCCAGTCCCAGCCATTGCCAAGTCCACCAGCTCTGAGGGGAGTCTGACTAACTGCGTGCAGACACAACCCAACGGCACCTAACATCAAACCAAACCTATGCCAAGCACCTCTCATCTCCTTCTCAAAGGGGTGTCTCATTTGATAGTCAGGACCGCTTGGCACCCACATATACACAGACCAGAAGTGTACGGAGATTAATGTCCCATGGGATCAATCTTTGACCAGAGGGAGATCGGAGCCAATGAGTAAATTCTTCTCCCTTCTTCCTTATTTACCATCCTCCTAACACTGGCATGCATCCACAGGTTTTCGTGAGAAACAATCCTTTATACAATCTCTCAGGAGACAGTCCTATGACATCAGATCAAGCCAGCATTTGCGCTTGATAACAGAGGTGGCTAGTTTTAAAATGCATCCCTGAGTTAGCTGTTTCACCTTTCCTGCCTCACTCTAATGATGCCTCAGTGCGACTCCCTTGAATTACTCTCCCACTAAAGCAATAGCACATGAGTCTTTACCCCCAAGCTCTGTGTTTTAGGGAGCCCAAACTAAGGCAACATGAAAAGTTGCTCAACCTCATTTGTAACCAGCGAGTCAGTGATTTAGACAAGAGATACCAATGCACACCCACCAGACAGGTAAAAATGAAAAATTCCGACAGTACTAAGTGTTAGCAAGAATGCGAAAATAAGCAGAAATTCATACACTTAATATTAGTCCACACTGGTGCAAACACTGGAATATGTTTTGGCCTTATCCAACAAAAGATGAATGTATACGAACCTTAGAACTGGGCAATTTAACTGCTGGTGATACGCCCAAGAGAAATAGCAGTTTTACTATGAAGCTAAATAGATTTAAGCTGCAGGGGCATCTCACTGGCATGGATTCACCTCTAAGTCCTTATACCTAATTTTGTATGCACAAATTTGATGTGCACATACATTTTAAACAAAGTCCTCCAAATTATATAAGCTTTGGGCTCCCAACATCCTGGATGTGCCTTTGTCTGGATAAAATTGTTCACGATACAATTATAGAAGGTACAACCATAGAACAACTATATAAGAAGCAACACTGTTCATTCTAGCCCCAAAGTACAAATGAGCATCAATTGTTGAACAGCATATTGGTCAGAGAACCCTGACTGGGAAAAGCAATCTATTATAGAAATCTGACCTTATGCAACTGTGGGACAAGCTAGGGAAATAAAGGCCTAGAACGGGGAGTTGGAGGATCAGAGGAGGAGGCACTAATCAGGCAATCTTAAAAGCCAAGCCTAAGTGGAAGGAGGAAGAAAAAGCTCAGGAGGCATCTCTAGGAAGCTGCTGCTTCAGAGTCGTTACCACCTCTCTGGGTTCACAGCCAGGAGGTATATTGACCAACAGGGCCAAAAGTCAAGAAGAAGGTGAATGGAGCAAAAGAGTGTGGACAAGCCAGAATCCACTGACCATCTCTGTGTCACCCTATCTTTATCACCAGAGACTTTAAAAGAACAAAACTTGCTGCTTTATTGCTGCCTTTTAAATATACTGCAAATTCTTCTTTTGGCCAACTCTAACTCAGAATCCCACAGGGAAGGGAATTCTGGAAAGTGGGTAGTTTCCAGCTTATTGGCACAGCAGAATCCAGCACAAATGGATAAACTGTGGTATATACACACAGTGAACTACTATACAGCACAAATTATTAAAAAAAAAAAAAAAGTTCTGTTACACATACGAATGAATGAATTTTACAAACTTAACATTAAGGGAGAAAATACATAACAAGCTTGATTTAAGCAAGACTTTATAGTGTATGATTCTTTTTATACAATGTTCAAAAAGAGACTCACCAAACCTCATTGATTATAGATGTATACATAGGTCATAAAACCAAAGAGAAAAGCAAGGAATCAATTACCGTGAAAGCCAAGATAATGATTACCTCTAGGGGTAAAGGAGAGGTTATAACAGGGATTCTGAAGGCCGGGTGTGGTGAGGGGCTTATGCGTGTTATCCCAGCACTTTGGGAGTCCGATGAGGGCAGATCACTTCAGGCCTAGAGTTCAACACCAGAAGGGTTCCTGGAGTGTCGTTATTATTTTACTTTTTGACTACAGTGTTCATTACGCAGCTTATATTTTGTAATTATTCATTAATTTTACATTTCTGTTTTATGCACTTTACTGCATATATATATTTCACAAAATTAAGGGAAAAAATAAAATATGTAACAACTGATTACTACCAGCTCTCTCCCTTAGTGCCTGTGAGACCAGGCAAGTGCATGTCATCTATGAGTTGCAGAAGCATGCGGAGGGAAGAGAAGCGCTCTCTTGAGGTCTAGTGGGGTCCTCACACAGGAGGAGTCTGCCTTTAACAGTTAAGATGAATTCCAGGCAGGTCCCTATTTCTGGATTTGGAGACTTCTGAATATTACCTATTAGTAACTAAATTAGCCTTCAGACATGAGACCAGTTAAAAATTTTCCTGCACATATATCAAGGATTTAAGAAAACAATACACGCACAAGTGAATAAGCAGAAAACTGGCAGAGCTGATCTTTCTTCTCCTAGTAGCAGCAATCTTGCAGCCTCAATATAAGGTAAAAGTTGTAATGATTAGCTCAAATTATTGACAAAGTTATCAAGAAGATAATCTGGTGAGGATTTAAATTAACTCTTGTTTACAATAAAACTTTCCCTAAGAGTCTATTGTACCTAAAAAAACAGACACAAAAACCCAGAGCCCAAACACTTACCAGTTGTGTGACTTTGGGCAAGTTACTTAACTTCCCGAAAGCCTGAATGTCCTGGACATTCAGCGATAAAAAGACTACCTCCATCCCATGTGAGGACTAAATAGAATAATCTATGGTAAACGCTTAGTATAGTATCTGGTAAATAGCAGGCATTCACTAAATAAGCCAGCGTCTGCTATTTTATATTGGTGATTGATATTCAAAGGGTCTATGAACACATTGGAAACGATGAAATTCCATGCTAAGAAATCATAGATCAAATAGTCCTACAGAAAACAAGACATGTAATCTGATGTTTATTTTCTGAGAAACACAAAATCCACATGAAGGAAATCGAGTTCCCCAAATATACTTGAATCTAGAACAAGAAAAAAAAAGGTCTCCAATAGAGACTCAGTATTAGTGTCTTATGTTAAAAGCATAAAATAATTTTTCCATAATGTCTTCAAATACAATGCTAACAAATTTTATACTATACCCGTATAGATAAAACTATCCATCTTAAGTAACAGTCTCCAAAATTAACCCTATTTGCTCTCACCTTGAGGATTCTATTTTTAAAGCAAGCATAAATTTTATTTTGGTGTTGGAATACAAAAAGAATGCTCTTTTATTTATAAGACAAAAAAAAAAAGATTTCAACAGCTCAAAGGTAAAACATCCAATTTAGCAAGAAAATAGTCTTCAATGAAGACACGTGCTTTTCAATGAAAAAACTGCTGATTTGAATTCCATTTAATTGGCTTTAAATAGTATCACTGTGTTGTGAAAAATATGATTGACTTGAATAGATATCATGCCAGTTTTATCAAAGCTGATGCTTAAGCTATAATTTCTGTGTAGATACCTACCACAAGCAACTTTTAAGATACATAGACACTATAGCAAGCCCCTCTTGTAATATTTAGAAAAGATGAGAAAAGGCTTATCTCAATAATGAGAATCCCACTTTTTGAGAGTACGGTAGGGAAAGATGTGCAAGAACCTCCTGAACAATCTTCTCAAGATTTACCAGTGCAATGTATGGGCTGATTTAGTGACACCTAGCATATCTATGCTTAATTAACAGATATCCAAAAGCCCGATCTATTTTTCAACAATTGTAAAATTAAAATATAACCAAAATAAGATAAAAGGCAAATAATTCAATCAGGGAAAACATAAGATAAAGGATGTGAGCAGACAGTTCACAGAGCAGCAATTCAAATGACCTACAAGGATATGCTGAAATGATAGTGCAATTCACTAGTGGTGAGGTTAGTGTTTGACAAGGGACATCACTGCAAAAGAATCACACTGGCAAAAATACCAAAAAAAAAAGTAATAACATCTATTTTAGGTTACATGAGAAAAGGAACACTCGCACACATTGTGGGTGGCAGTAAAAAAGTGTTTCAGTCAAACTAATGAATGAGATAAAAGAAAAGCATGGGATCTTAAAAAATATGATCTCTTTCTCATGTTAGCCACATATAGATGAGCATTTCAGGCAGAAGCAGAAAGCACCTCTCAATGTAGATAGCCTCTCCCAATTGTCAAATAGGAAAGAGAAGCCACGGCAAGGAGGTAGAAGAAAAAAATCACTTTATGTGTATCAGTGATTAAGGTTGTGTCACTTAATTAAGAAAATTAAGGGCTTTGGCATCCAAGTCTCAGACTTAGAAACCCATTAGCTGCTTAATTTGGAAAGCTTTCTTAGTCTCTTGGAATCTCAGTTTTCTCATCTGTAGAATACTATAAGGCAAACTTGTTCGGTTATTGTACTTATTACCTAACATAACATGTGCCATGTGAGTGCTCAAAAATAGATGGCGGTATCACCCCTGAGGCCGGAGGGTGCTGATCTCTTTTTATTATATCTAGTCAGCAATTAGCTTTCATATCTCTTAAATGAAGAACTACGATTGGTAGGGGTCATTTCTGAAACTAATTTTGAAGAAGTAAACCTATTCTTTCATTGATACACGTGGGTAACTAACAGCGATTCATGTTAAGTGTCTCATCTTGTCCCTAGGACCTGCAAAATGTCCTGTCTATACACTGACCATTTTCTTCCAGAACAGACACTATTCAACCCCTACCAATTCAGTGAATTTAATCATCCTTGGCGTTCAATAATAAACCTAAAAATAATTGATCTATAATTTCAGTTTAAATGATCTGACATAGCCAGGCTACTTTTAAATGACAGCAAATGGGATTTTTTAATGGAAATATTGATAGGCCCTTAAGTGTATCGGGGAATCGAGAACAATGGCAATGATACTGCACTAATAAACCTAATGCCATGGAGATTGTCTTTTTAAAAAATGTGTCTTTTCTTTATCACAGCATAATACCTAGCTTGACAACAGAAATGTCAACAGTTAGGGCTCTATTCTTCAAACCGTCATGCTCTATTAATGCTGTTTTTCAGTGGGATTTACTTTGTCAAGGAAGGAAGGACCAAAGAGGAAAGTCTATGGTCTTCCTATTCACTAAATCCCTCTTCTCACTGATGCACAAATGACTACTCCCAATGCCACAAAAAGAATGAGAGTTGAAAACGGGCCAAAATCATCTAAGGAACAGGGAAAGAAAGCTAGCCTTGTACAAGCAAAAGTATGTCTAGACAAGAAGAAAAAGAAAACAGAGTAAGTGATAGGAATGCCCAGGGTTGCTCCCTGTTTTGTGCTTGTGATCTTTCAGGTGGGAGAAACAGTAGAGAAAAAACTTCACCATGCAAATATAATTGTGTACCTTTAGCTGGGGCTGAGAATACTGTCTTAACTGGGTTTCAAAGAACCCCACGCAGTTTAACACCTTTAATCCAACCAGGAGGAGGATAATAAACTCCTTGGCTGGCAGGGACACACAGGGACATAAAATGGGGCTGAGAAGGGGTTAAAAGGATTATAGATATAAACTGTTAGCTGTAATTGGGGAGATATCAGGAGTAATAAGACAGCAGGAAGCAGATGGAATGCTTTGTTTAGCTTGGCTTTAATTGTGAAATTTGGGTGCAGAGGGGATTTTGGTTTAACCTTTGCATTTAGAGAAAAAACAGTCGAGTACACCCTGATGCAGAACAGACAGATAAACAAGTTCTAATCAAGGGTTCAGAGCAGAGAAACCACTTGACCTTTAAATATCTGAGTCTAAGAAACTATTATGTCACCTATATATACATAGGTTTTTTAGACTACATTTTTGCACATGATCTCTTTCAGTCTTCACAAAAATCCCATGAGATAAGAAAAGCAGGATCTATCCTCTCCATTTTACACATGATGGCACTGAGGGTCACAGAGGGTAGGGACTTTCCTAGAGTGACACAACCAGAAAGGATTTCCTGTGACATCTATTGTCAGGCTCCCCGTCTATGTCTAAGAATTTTCCTTCAGGAGATACGACCTTGCAAAAACTTTTTAAAAATTATTTCACAGTGGAAAGGTCCTGGTGCCAAGATAGAAATCTCTTCTACTAATTTTTAATTTGGCCACATAAAAATCTTCTAACCCTATTCCAGAATTCATCTAACTTCTTTCCCAAATAAGTGTTGTGAGAAATAAACATAAAAGCTAGGATTTTATTTGTAGCAAATTGCTATGGAAACATGAAATTATCCCTATGTTAATCACATTATGTCTTCTTTTTCTGTCTAAATGGTTGAACAAATTATGCTTTTTATCTACCTTTCTTTTATGACTAAGGGTAAGGAAACATCCATAAAGTATTCAAATTATTACTACAGGAGCCAAATTCCAATATCTGTGCTTTTGAAAATGCATTTATAAATAACTTCATTAGAATTAAACAATTACAGAAAAAATAATCTTTCTAGATACTATTCAACATTCTATAGCAAAGGTTATATTAATAAAATAAAGGCTTCACTTCCAGCTAAGATCAAACATGTGATAAAGCAACCAGAACTCAAGGTGATCTCATCCTGAAGAGAGGTAAAGCTCACTGACATAAATTTGTTGTCTGCATGCTTCTTTTCTTCGTAGGGAGTTTGCCAACTCTAGGCCCAGAAAGAGGATAAGAAGTCAGGGAGAAGATCCACTGCTTGGTGGCAGAGAAACCAGCAGAACTTTGGCAATTTCATGGGACTGGGGAGAAAACAACTGGAATTATAAAGGGCTATATCCCAGAACAAGGGACAACCAAAAAAGTAACCTCAGCGCTTTGTACTGGGTTTGCACCCCCTGTGCTTCACTCCTTCAGGCATTTGCTGATCAAATGAGAAAGACCAGAAACTAAGAAGCCAAAGAGAAAGCAACTGAAAAGCAATAGTGGATTTCTTGTAAAATTCAGTGTATGGAGACAAAAATAAAAAATCAAAACTTAAGAAAGGACCTCAATAAATACCCTGGGCTCTCATTTGCTACATCTTAGAGCAAGGTGTAAATCTGAAGCACACTAAGACTTACAAAGACAGAAAATTACCTTGAATTATCTCTGTCTCCGATTGGATTAAGAAGATTGGCTCATGGGGAGAAATGCCAGATATAGTATGCACCTAAAGTAAAATAAATAAATTAAAAAAAAAAAAAAGATTGGCTCATACTTTTGCTGTCTGCTACAGAATAGGAAGAATGTGCTCTAGAGAAAGAAAACATCCAGAATCTTTAAAATTTTTTACATAAAATGTTCAGCATTCCATCAAAAACTAATAACCATGCGAAGAAACAGGATGGAGAAGGAGAAAAACAGACAATAAAAATAGACCCACAGGTAACCCAAATGTTAACAAACAAGAATTTTTATGTAACTGTGATTAATTTTGTCAGAAAAGTAGATAACAAAATGAAATTTTCACCAAGAACTATAAACAGAAAAAAATAATATAACTGAAATTCCAGAACTATAAAATATAATAATTGAAAATAAGAATTCAACAGATAGATTTAAAAGCAGATTAGACTCAGCTAAAGAGTAAATTAATGAACTGAAAGATAGGTCAGTAGAATGGAGAACAGAAAGCATAGGAAATGCAGGAAGCACTGAAAGAGACACACACATCTGGAAGACTGGGGGGAAAAAAAGCAAACATTTCCTTGTAACCAAAGAAGGAAAGAAAAAAAGAAGAGAATAAAGCTAGAAATCAATAGCACAAGATTACTGTAAAATTCTCAAGTACTTATAAATCAAAGCATTGTACTTTTATGTAACTCATAGTTGAAGAAGAAACAGCAATGGAAACTAGAAAATTATCTCAAGTGAATTAATTTGGGATGAAGCTAAAGCTATGCTTAGAGGAAAATGTATAGCCATAAAATGGACATTTTTAAAAGAAGAGTGGCTAAAATCAATGAGTTAGGCATATAACATTAAAAAAGAACAGTAAATTAAACCAAAAGATGAAAGCAGATATTGAGGTAGAAAATAGACATAAAATACAGAAAAATCTCAAAATTTGATTATTTAGGAAGATAAAAAAGTAAGTCTTCTAATAAGACTAAGAACAAACAGAATGCTGTATTTATCAATGTCAGATACTCAAAAAGGATGCTACTATTAGATTCTAAGATACTGTATTAGGCCATTCTTGCATTGCCATATAGAAATAACTGTAACTGGGTAATTTATAAGAGGTTTAATTGGCTCATGATTCTGAAGGCTGTACAGAAAACATAACACCGACATCTGCTTCTGAGGAGGGCTCTGGAAGCTTACTAACATGGCAGAAGGTAAAGCAGAATCTTGCATGTCACACGGTGAATGCAGGAGTGAGAGAGAGGGAGTGGGGTGCCACAGTTTTAAACAGCCAGATCTCACAAGAAGTCACTCACCATGGCAAGTACAGCAACACAGGAACGGTGTTAAACCATTCATGGGAAATCAAACCCCATGATTCAATCACCTCCCACCAGACTCTGCCTCTAATACTGGTGATTACAATTCAATATGAGATTTGGGCAGGGACACATAGCCATACTATATTGGATGTTTTTTAAAATATTAATAATATTCTGAACTACTGTCTGTTAATAAATTAGACAATTTGAATAAAAGTGACAAACTTCTGGAAAAAATACACTTATCAAAAATCACACAGAAATAAAAATATATAAAATTTCTGTATCTAAAAAAACAAAATTAAATCACCAATTAAAGACATACCTACAAACAAAACCCTGGGCTTCGCTAGTGAATTCTATCAAACATTTAAAAATAAAATCATACCAAACTTGCACAAACACTTCGAGAAGGGTGACATTATCAGCTCAGAATAACCATGACAGAAAAATATGGCAAGGACATTACAAGAAAAAAAACTACAGACCACTTTCAATAATAAATGTAAATGTAAAAAATTATGCAAAATACTAGCAAATTAAATCCAGTGAGCTCTATCACAACTGTGTCATGACCAAGTGAGGTTTATTCTAGAGATGTTCAGTTAGTTTACTTTTTAAAAAAAAAAAAATCATGTATTCGAGAAGAATAAAAGAGAAAAAAATTATCATTCTTTGTCTTAGTCTTTTTTCTATTGCTGTAACAGAATATTTGATACTAGGTAATTTATAAAGAAAAGAAGTTTATTTAGCTCACAGTTCTGGAGGCTGGAAGTCCAGTAACAGGCAGAGGCTGGTGGTCTGGGTAAGAGGCTGGAGGTGCTTCTGGGTAAGCACCTCATGCTGTATCGTAACATGGCAGAAGCGGAAGGGGAATTGGGCATGTGCAAGGAGACCAAACGCAAGAGGCAGCCTCACACAACAACTCACTTTCATAGTAACTAATCCAGTCTTGAAAGATCAAGCACTCACTCACTCCCACAAAACTGCTTTAATCTCTTCCTGAAGCTGGTTCCCTTATGACCCAAATGCCTCTTACAGGTATCACCACCTCTCAACACTGTCAGATTAGGGACAAAGCCTCAACATAATTTTTTGTAGGGAAAAACTATGTTCAAACCATAGCATCTTCTTAACAAAAACATCTGACAAAATGTATCATGTGTTCATAATAAAAAGTCACATAAAGCTTTAAAATTAGATAGAAAGAAACAACAGGTAACATTTTTTACTACTGAAAAATCTGTTTCATTTTAATTACCATTAAAATTCTCACCAGGCCCAGATGACCAGATGAGTTCTAGGTACCTTTATATATGTCAAAAAATTAACTATACATGTAATTATGTATTTTATATATTAAATATGCATTTAATAGACTTTATATTTTAGAGCAATTTTAGATTCACGGAAATATTGAGCAAAAGGTACTGAGAGTTCCCCCTACCTCCACATATGCTCAACCTGCCCCACTATAAACCTCCCACAGTGGTACCATATGTGACAACTAAAGAACTTACATCAACACATCATTATCACTGAAAGTTCATAGTTTACATTAGACTTTACTCTTGTTGTACAGTCTATCAGTTTGAACATATATATAGTAGCATATATTCACCATTACAGTATCATACAAAATAGTTTCACTGCCCTAAAAGTATAAACAAATCTAAAGCTGTACTTAGAGGAAGAGTTAACAGACTTAAAATGCATATGATTAAAAGAGAAAAGGCTAAAATCAGCGAGTCCAGTTACAATTCTAATAAAGAAAAGTAAATTAAACCTGAAGATAAAAACAAGTATTAATCAAGTAGGAAATGCCAACATTTGATTATTTTATTTATTTACTTTTTGGAGACAGAGTCTCGCTCTATCGCCCAGTCTAGAGAGCGTTAGCACGATCTCAGCTCACAGCAACCTCCACCTCCCGGGTTCAAGTGATTCTCCTGTCTCAGCCTCCCAAGTAACCAGGACTGTGGGCACCTGCCATCATGTCCGGCTAATTTTTGTATTTTTAGTAGAGACAGAGTTTTAACATGTTGGCCAGGTTGGTCTCAAACTCCTGACCTCAAGTGATCTGCTCACCTCAGCCTTCCAAAGTGCTGGGATTACAGGTGTGAGCCACCACTCTTGGCCCCAATACTTGATTATGTGAGATCCTTTGATGCTTATTCTTAACCACAGATCTTTTTACTGTCTTATGGTTTTGCCTTTTCCTTGTAATTGGAATCCTGCTGCATGGAACCTTTTCAGATTGGCTTATCTCACTTAGTAATATGCATTTAAGTTTCTTCCATGTCTTCTCATGGGATCACAGCTCATCTCCTTTCAGTGCTAAATAATATTTCATTATCTGGATGTGTAATAGTTTATCTGTTCACCTACTGATGGACATCTTGATTACTTTCAAGTTTTGGCAATTATGAGTAAAGCTGCTATAAACATCCATGTGCAGGTTTTCGTATGGACTCAAGTTTTCAATTCATTTGGGTAAATACAAAGGAATGTGATTGCTGGATGATATGGTAAGAGTATTTTTAGCTTCCCAAGAAGCTCTCAAATTATCTTCCAAAGTGGCTGTACCATTTCACATTACTAGTAGAAATGACTGAGAGTTCCTGTTGCTCTCTGTTCTCACTAGCATTGGGTGCTGTCACTGTTTTGGAATTTTATGTTTAATAAGTATATAATGTTATCTCATTGTTTTAACTGTAATGCTTTAATAACATACTATATTGAGCACTACATGAACTTTTAAGTTTTATAAAGAGTATCTATAAAAATTCTATAGCAAATGTAATAATGATGAACTGTTGAAATCTTTCCTTCTAATATTGAAACTAAAATCAAGATGCCTGCTCTTGCCAATTCTTTTGACATTTTACAGAAAAACCCAGCAGGGAATAAGACAAGAAAAACAAGATATAAAAAACAGAAAGGAAGAATACAACTATAACTATTTACAAACAACAAGAAATTCCAGAAGAACCTGCATACGCACAGAATTAACAACTGAATTTAGTACGATCCCTGATTCAATATCAACACGTGAAAACAGTTATTTCCTTACAGAAGTGATAAAATAAGTAGAAAGAATTACTGAGAGAAATTTACAAGCAATCTAAATATTACTGACCCCAAAAACTATAAATAGATCAATGAGACATAATTTAAAAGTCCAAAAACAGATTCATATGTATGTGGTTATTTGAGTTAACAAATGTTATGCTAAAGGCAATGGAGAAATAATAGTCTTTCAAGTATTGTTAGGTCAACAGGTTGTCCTTATGAAAAAAAAACTATTGGTCCCAGACTCATTCTGTATATTAAAAAAAAAATCAATTCCAGGTCAACAGATTTAAATATAAAAGTAAAAACAATAAATCTTTAGAAGAAAACAGAATATCTTGTAGAAGAAAAATATTTTCAAAAACAATAAACAAAATGCTAATCATAAAAGAGAAAGTTGATTTAATGAAGTACATTAAAATTAAGAATTTATGTTTATCAAAAGATACCATTTTAAAGAGGCAAGTCAGAGAGTATGAGAAGTATTTGCAATATATATCTGATACCTAATTTGTATCAATAATACTTAAATAACTCCAACAAACTGATTTTTAAAAATAAAACCATCAGAAAAAAATGCAAAAAGACTTAAAAAGGCATTTCAAGGCTTGGTATGGTGACTCACACCTGTCATCCCAGCACTTTGGGAGGCCAAACGGGTGGATCACGAGGTCAAGAGTTCAATACCAGCCTGGCCAACATGGTGAAGTCCTGCTTTTACTAAAAATACAAAAATTAGCCAGGCGTGGTGTCACAGGCCTGTAATCCCACCTATTCAGGAGCCTGAGGCAGGAGAATCACTTGAAGCCGGGAGGCGGAGGTTGCAGTGAGCTGAGATTGTACCACTGCACTCCAGCCTGGACAAAAGAGTGAGACTCCATCTCAAAAAAAAAAAAAAAAAAAAAAAAAAAAAAAAAAAAAAAAAAAAAAAAAAAAAAAAAAAAAAAAAAAAAAAAAAAAAAAAAAAAAAAAAAAAAAAAAAAAAAAAAAAAAAAAAAGAAGAAAAAAGGCATTTCAAAAAGAGTACCAAAATAGCCAGTAAGCCTATTAAAAATATTCAACATCATTACTAACTAGGAAAAGGAGACTCAAATCCCAATAACAAAAGGCTAAAATCTGGAAGCTGATTGTACTAAATGTTGATAAGAATATGAAACAGCAGGAATGGTTATAAATTGGTGTATCTCTTTGGAAAATTTTTTCCCAATATCTGATACACCCTATGATTTAACAATTCCGCTCCCAGGTATATATCTAACAGAAACATATACACATCCACATCAGAAAACAAAAACATGTCCAAATATCCACAGTAACACTAAAGGGCCAAAAGACAAACAGCTCAAATGCTCATTAACAGCAGAATGGACAAACAAATTGTATACAGATACACGGTGTATTATTATACAGCACTGAGGATGAACTAACCGCTGTTTCTCTGAACAACATGGCCGTAACATTGTCTCTCAGAAATAGTGTTATGAGGGAAAAAAAGATACTAAAAATGAACATTCTGTATAACTCCATCTATATGCAGTTAAAAACAGGCAAATGCAACTAATTATGATATCAGAAAGCTTCTGTTTACTTTCAGGAGTGTGCAGTGAAGTTGGGGGATGAGGATGCTTTGGGGGAGTGCTGATAACTAATTCTGGAACTGGGTAGTGGTCACATGGATCTGTTCGCTCAGTGAAAATTCAACATGATTGTTTTTCTGTAAGTATGTTATACTTCAGTAAAAATTTAGCTTAAAATAGTCACAATGGGCTTGAAGGAACATTCAGTTCTAAGAAGGAAGCTAACGTAAATTACAAAGAGTGGAAATAAAAAAGTCCTTCTTTAGATAGGTAAGTTTAAGCACTGAAAATTCCTAAGGATCAAAGCCAAGGCATGTTTATAAATGATCTAGAGGAGGGAGTATCTAATAAAATCCTCATACTTGCAGACAATACTGATATCTTTTAGGTGATAGAAAACCCATTCAGTGGGGATAAAGTGCAGGAAGATTTAAAAGGCTTTGAAAGTGAGCAGAATAGTAGTAAATGTGTTTCTCTGTGGTCAGCTAAATAGTAATGCAGGGAATAAAATGAATATAAAGATGTCTTATTCATCCTTATATATGCATCGGGACTTATAGTATATTTATATACAGTCAGTACTAAAAATCATTGTTGATAAATGAAGGATTAAATGAATGAATAAATAATGGACTTGGACTAAGTTATCAGTTTGAATTTAGGAAACCATCAGGGCTAAGAGTTATTGTAGACTGTTTTCTGAAAAAAAAGACCTAATATGCTAGTGAATTTTGGGTAATATTCCCAACAGCAGTAAGAATACTAAATGCAAAAGAGAAAACATTATTCAACAAAAGTTCTTAAAATATATGAGTAGAACCTTCCAAGAGGAGAGTGTGTGGAAAGACACAGACTATAAAGATGAAGATAAGACAGGAACAGAACTGAGGGCTGTAAAATTATCACCACTATAAACTATCTGAACATGGATATTAATTCTTGTGGTCGTTATTATGTATTAACTTGTCGAGGGTCTAGTACCCAGTAATTTAATCAAACACTAATCTAGGGGATACTATAAATGTTGTAGGTGTGGTTAATATTCACAGTTTAAGAAAAGGAGATGACTCTTGGTAATGTGAATGGGCCTCATCCAATCTCTTGGAAGACCTTCAAAGCAAAACCTGAGGTTTCCTGGAGAAGAGCTTCTGCCTAAAGACTGCAATATCCACTCCCATGAAGTTGCTAGCTTACGGGCCTATCCTGCAAACTTCAAACTTGCCAGCCTCTGCAATCACATGAGCCAATTTCCTTCAAATGTGTGTGGAGGGTGGGTGGGTGGGGTCTGTTTCTCTGCAGAATCCTGACTGATAGAAAACCAAAAAGTTTATCAGTTGCTTTCTGATAGGCAAAGAAGGATCATTCAGCAAAACAGTAGACTGCAGGGTAGTCCATGGTCTCAAGAGTATTTTTCTCAAATAGTTCATTTGCCCTTTAGCTGATCTACAATTCTGTCACAGAGAAATCCTCCTGATTAGTCTTCTCCCTGGTCCTCTGATCTTCCACCTTGTTTTAGAGATCTGCTTTCTAACACAGAGTCCTCTCTCATATTTTTCTTCCTCTGAGTCCCAGAACCCACAAACTCCTGTCACCATATCAACCAAAAGAAATCCCACATTTCTTCATTAAAAAAAAAAAAAATCTATTGCAAGAACCACGAGACCACCCTTCAAATTTTTTGACAGAAGCCAATATCCCATTCTGAAGTATTAGCCTTTCAGTTTTTTTCAACAAGTCAGCAACAGTCAATATCAAGTGTATGAATGAGAGCTTTGTGGCTAAAATAAGAGAATTCTTCAAAACTATCTCTTGCAGAACCAAGAGAACATCTTCCCCCAAGCTGAATTTCTGCCCTGCTCTAAGAGCCATGGGAAGCCAGTTTCTGGAGTTTGGGAATAGCCGTTTTACTGCCTCTACTAGTCATCAAAGGTTTTGGAACAGTCAGATGAGGCCTCGCAATTAATCAGTCCTTAAAAAGAAACAACTTGCCAGAAATCATACAGATGAGCTGCCATCATGCAGCTGTTTCCCCCCATCAAACCCTATATATGCAAAATTATGTCATGAACACATGACAGCTTTTAACACAAAAATAAGGAGATTGTTTTAGGGCCTTTCAAAGCACTGGATCAGGAAGGTCCCGACACTAGAAATGTGGATGTGTACCTATGCTGAAGGAAGGAAAGGACAAACAAAACAAACCCTCTCACAATTACGGGTCAATTTTTTCCCATCTCTCCTCAGGTCCTCCCACAGATTCCAGGTTTGAGCTACCAGAATACATTTTTTTTTCTTTTGGCAACTGATGAATAGTTTGAGTAATGGCTGCATGTTGTTAATGGCTAAAGTGAAATTCATAAGTCTTTCAAAAATACAATATGACAAATAAATTATTCATCCCATGCACCTTTCCTAGTGTTGCCCCATGTCAAGTCTCGCTGTGGCCACAACCCGAAATTAAATAGTTTCCCTCCAGCAGTAGTCTTCATATTTCACTCTCCATCTCCACGTCCAGGCAAATGCACCCATGGGTAACTCAGTACCAAAAATATCACCTATTGTCCCACTCTAGGCAGAAGAGGCAAGTGAGAAATTTATTTGTACTATGAAGCAGGCAACAAAACATGCATGAGAGACATAACTTGGAAATATATGAGAAACAGATTGAATACTCACTTGGAAAAATATTTGCAAACATAAAATGAATAGACAGTGGTTCAATTACATGGAAAGCTCTCTAAATAAGGGACTCTATTCATCAATCAATCAGGAAACATTCCTACACAACCCACTATGTTCTTAGTGGATTGCAGCATATGTTGTGAGGGTAGAAAACCAATTTGAAAGAGCTTAGATATGAAATAAGTGCTCAATTATGTAGCTAACTATAAGTCTAATGAGATTTCAGAGACAGTAAAATGTATTTTGTTTCTTTCAGCTATGTCCCTTTAATTACCTGGCCCTGGCCCACCATTAGTGCTGGCCATATGTAAAATGTGCCAGAAACCTGTTAATGTGTACATATTTATCTCTAGAATATATGGCTTCACCCTCTTATTAGGTGCTGGTCTCAGTCTATCTATTACTGTTGATCGTTCTCCAAGCCTTCTGCTGCTCAGATCTTTCAGCTTGTTTACACTAACCTACTTCTAATCTCTATCTTTATTTTTGGATTCTTATTCTACTCTCTCCTCTTCTGGGCATTCCTTTGGACAGATAGGTCAGTAGAGAGCCCAAATGGCCCCCATTTCTTTTAACCCCTGCATTTTTCTTCTTCGTTCTGATTATAACTCAATCTCACAGTTGGGAACTAGATTTTATTCCATTAATCCACCATCCTTGAGGCACATGAAATTAGCTGAGTGTAAAAGCATATGAGTGTGCTGAACATTCCAGTTCTCTGGAATGAGACAAGACCTTTTCATTCATTAATGAGAGATGACCTCTTCATAGTGAAAACAGATCCCTCTCGAGACACCTGGGGAACACCTTGGTGAGGCTGACTGCTGTAAGTACACATGACTCACCCTTGCCAACAAGGTCCAGTGCCACACCTGATCACACCCCTGGTAATTACACTAAACAATTTTTAGAAAACCAGCATGTGCTGCCTCAATTTCTAATTTATTTGGCCAGCTTCACAATCTTCTCAGTTCCTAGTTAAGTCAAGATAAGAAGTATTTCTGATCTTCTGAACATGCCCTAAATGTAATGAAGTGCTTGATGAATTCCTGGCACCCCAAAGAATCAACCTGCTGCAGCAGCTTCAAGGGGCCAGGCCTTAATGAAGCTGTGCTTCCACAGGGAGCATAACATATACTTTTGTAGAAGGGCTGTGAATGCAAGTCTAAACAATGCTAGAACCCATTGCAAGACTAAACGACTACATAATGCTTAAACTCATTGATTATATTCAGCCTTTTAGCTCCTCCCATGTCTAAACAATGCCACAGCACCTCAGGAAGAACAGCCTTCACAACACCTTGCAGAGGAGGGTGAGGAGTGGGACATAGTTCCTGGATCTTGGTTTTATACTCCTATATTCTTTATACTCTGACTTTTATACAGATGGGTCTGAATCAATAGTAGTATGTTATCCTTGTGTAAAATCAAATTATTACATTTTTTAGGGATCCAAAGCAGTGTTCTTGGGCTATCGTCTTTTTCCCTTAGGAGATATGGATGATGCCAACAGACTGAGGCTTAGATTATTTTCCCACATACAACTCACCTGTTAGCCCTCAGGTACCAAGACTTGTGGTTCTGCTGTGTCCCCTTCCAGTGAGAGGTGACAGGGCCAGAGGATTCTCTACTGCAGGTCCCTGCATCTCAAAGAGTAGCCAGAACTCTAAAGGAATCTGAATATTTTGAATATGGAACAAATTGGCTAGTGTTAGGCATAGTTTTGAGGTGTAGTTAAGCAGACAGGCTCTAAATGGCTTAAAATACACTTATTTGGGATACACTTAAGGCAAGTGGGTATGTAAAGATTGAGTTTTGCATCAGGGTGTTTAAACTAACAGTCCTTGCCTGCTGTGAAGTAACAACCTAGGAGCTACATACAGAGCCCACCTTTAGTCCCTTTGTATATCAATGTGCTATGAAACTTAAAAAAGAGAGAGAGAGATCCATCCCCCACTCTACAAAGAAAGACAGGGTTTCTCTACAAGCTAGAGGAGACAAGCCCTGGTGATCATGTGGAGATGGTGAGGGACTTCTGATGGCTACAGTGGAGGAAATTCAAGCTCTTTGGATTCTCCCTTCCCTGTATGAAATTTTCTGGTCCGATGGTCTGCCTTAACCAGGGAGCCCTGTTTATATCCCAGTGTGGGCTGGTCCTTTTTAGAGCACTTCAGAACAAGAACCACCTCTTCCTTGCACACCACCAATCCCAGATCCATACCAGAGAATAAGTGTAAACTGTGCATTGCAAAAGCATCTCAGATGCACATTTTTTCCTTCTCACAAGTACCTCCTCAAATCAAGATTCCTTAATCCAACCAATCATGGCTCCACTTAAAATACATCATTTTATTGAAATCATGGATTTCACACACATACCTAATATACACACACACGTACACACACACAGGTTTCCTGCTTTCATCTGCCACCCTCATTTCAAATCCGGAACACATAGAGAAGCCTCAGTCTACACAAGAGGACTGGTACACTTCATTCTGGTGAGTCCTATGGATTTCAAGTTTACAACTAGCAAGCTTTGCATGTGAGGGGAAGTCATTTGGACAACAGCCTATCACATTTACACCACTAGAGCTCATCAGCTTGAACATGATTTCCTGAGCCAGGAAATTTATCTGCACCAGCATCTACCTTCCCTACATACCTTCTGCCTATCCATCCCTGTTTCCTAACACTCCCTGCTGTACCCAGCCTGGAAGACAACATTTTTGTACACCATAGCTCTAGGCTCTGTCCCAGTGATTAGAGAGAGGAAGCCAAAACATTTGTTGTGGGACATACTGTGCTTTTGATTTAGTGGAAGTGTATTGGTATGTTCACAACAGAACTTTCCTTCTTTTGAAAAATCAGCCACAGGAATTCTTTGTTTGATGAGCCAATAAATTCCCATTTGTTTAAATTAGTTTGGGTTGTGTTTCTGTTACTCACAACTAAGAATTCTGGCTAATTTTCTCAGCAACAGAGAGGCCTATTGTTTGTGGAATGGGTAATACCTACAATACAGCAGAACATACAGAAACCTTTCACCCATCCTAATTATGTTCTCAACTAATCATAACAAAGCTTTTCATCACAAAGAGAACCTAAGAAAACCTTAGTCTGACCTTGTTAGAGGGAGTTAGGAACTTGGTCAACTGTCTCTTCAGATCCTCACTCTAAGTTCCAGGAGAGATGCTAAATTACAAGGAAAAGGAACATCCCAGCACATGCTCAGCGATAAGGAAATTAACCCCTATTTTGCCCAAATACAACTTTCTGTTTTTTGGTTTATTCATTATCAACTCTCACTCAAAAATGCTTTGGATCCATGTCCCCACACAAATCTCATGCTCAACTGTAATCCCCAAAGTTCGAGGTGGGGCCTGAGTGGAAGTTGAATTGGATCATGGGGAAGATTTCTCATCAATGATTAATACCACCCTCTTTGTACTGTCCTTGCAACAGTGAGTTCTCACAAGAAATCTGGTTGTTTAAAAGTGTGTGGCACCTCTCCACTCTGTCTCTTGCTCCTGCTTTGGCCATGTGACCTGCCCACTCCCCCTTTGCCTTCCTCCCTAATTGTAAGTTTCCTGAAGTTTCCCTGGAAGCAGAGCTGATGTCAATAACATGCTTCCTATAGAGCTTGCAGACATGTGAAACAATTAAACCTCCTTTCTTTATAAATCGGCCAGTAACAAGTATTTACAGCAAGGCAATGATGGACTGATACACTCATTTTCTTGTGTCTTCTTCTTCCTAACTGATTGGTCATCCCTCAGCTTTCAGAGTTTGACTGTATTTCCTGGACCCTTCTGTAAACAATTTTTCCATCGCCACCCCCATCCTTTGGACCTCCTACATGAAATTTATTATTTATTGGATAACGCATTCAAGGCATAACTCAGTACCAAGGGCAGCTGCTAGAAATTTGTTGCCTTTAGTTATAAAAGAAGCTTAGTGAGAAAGAGACAGGTTTGGAGCTGGCTCTTGAAGAATGGATAATTCATGGATAGGTGTAGAGGAAGAAGAAAGATAACTCCAAGTTATTACACAATATAAACAACAGCTCTAAGATCAGAATGAGCTGGTCAAGTAGATCAGAGAAATGTGTCTAATGAAAGTGGTTTGCACAGATTGTGGAAAAACACAGCGACAAAGGGGTTTAGACTTAATTCAGGAGTCAATGAAAGCTCTTATTCTAGGGATACTCAAATGTCATTTGGTCATGAGACCATGAATTAAAAAATAATGCATCCTTACCTCAACTTCTAGGGAATACCATATAAATCAAGATTATATGGAGGTAAATACACACACACATAAACATGCAAAAGCCTGGGTCACAAATAAAAACATGCAGAGCCCAACAGGCCTTTACGTGACTTATGTAAGTTGCTTAGGAATCCATTATCCCTGAGAGAGTACTACCCACTACAAAGAATTTAAGCTTGGGAAAGTTGAACTATCATTTGTATTGCATCAGCCAATTTTGTAAGCTGTTAAAGTTAGTGCAACTTCAGTGCCAGAAATTCAGATATTTGGAAAATTATATTTAGAGCCCAGCAATTCCTAGACCACTTCTCAGATGCATTCAAATTAAAGATCAATTGAAAACCACATTCATGCATTCCAAATTTCAGTGACCTAATGGGCCATGGATAAAGCAATATGTCTTTATTTTTACAGTGGTATAAAAGGAATAGACATTATGAAATTCTTTCATTTTCTTCTTTTTGAACTGTTTCTCCAGAATTGGACATTTGTAAATCCCACAATTGCCAGATCTTTTCTTCATATAAGAAATATTGGGATTTAACATTTTCTTGCATGCGTCAGCACTTTCTGTTTTTTTACTACACTCAGGAAGATGTTAAGTTTAGGCATTATATAAGAATGTTACTAAAAAAAATTCATTGAGGACAGAAGAAAAAACTGCTCACCTTATATGAATTTGGATACTCACAGAAACCCCATATAAGAGGACAATGGTTAGAACAAAGGGTCAAGACAGGAACAACAAAATGTACTGTATTTTTATTGAATATACAATTCTGAATAAAGAGTCACCCTATTTCAGTCAAAATAAATTAGATTATCCTGTGGTAACAAACTATTCCAAAACCTCAAACATTTAACCAAACAAAAATTAATGTGTTGCTCATGGAAAGTCTACTGCAGGCATTGGGGCCTTTCCAGAGCATCTCCTCATGGTCAGCTTCAAAGTTTTAGTCCTATTGTCACAGCTAAAGCCTCTCCTCAATTGCCATGGTAACAGAAGAAGCTAGAGAGGTGCATGAGGGCTTTTTAGGTCTTTAATCCGGAAGTGACATACTTCCTTTCTATCTACATTGCAGTAGCCAGAAATAGTCATAAAGTCTGCCCGACTTTAAGAAGGCCAGAACATACAGAGCGCAAACATTATCCACACAAGCAAGAGGTATGTAGGCAGCCAAAGAGGAGGAGGAAATAAAGGAAAAATGGGGGAGGTGGGATGGAAAATACAGATGGAGGAGGAGGAAAAGAAACCAATATAATTCAACCACAGATTTAAAAACAAGAATCTCTAAATTCTGAGTTCTAATCTCAACTCTACTCCAGGATTGTACAAGCCTTAGGATTCTTAGCCAAGTAAAGAGAATTTCTTGATATAGATATTTTAAAAAGCAGCTTGGAAAAATAATTATTCTAAAGAAGAATGTTCTCTGAAAAGAGGAATTGAAAAAACTGCATACACAAACACACACACACACACACACACACACCCCAGAAATATAAGACATATAAGCTAAAAGCCTCACAAAAATACAGAATAGTCTTTATTTTATGTATAAAGGTATGAAGACACTGGGGAATACCATGTACGTTTCCATCTATAGGCACCAAAACATTTAACTCAACTTTCAAAAGAACATATCTGCTTAAGAAACCACAGATTTGACATAGACATTCTGGTGGAGAAGGAGCCAGGAGCCAATATTAGGACTCACATGTGAAAATCTGTGATAGTAACCAAGCCTTATCAATAATTTTGACAGCTCTATAACTCAAATTCTCACTTGTAAAACAGAACAGAACTAGTACCAGCATCACCTACCTACAACAGGAAAATGTTTTAAAAGGCTCAAAGTGCTCTATAAAATAAGCACTAATCAGAAAATCGCCGTATAGCCAAGGTGGCAGTGGCACCTAGAGGTTCCTTCAAAGAGTACTTTTGCATCCAGTAGAATTCCTTTGGTCACATGGTCACAAAGCCATTTACTTTTTTTGGTATTACTTTCTAAGTAGCAACAATCTGATATTAGTCATTCTCTATTGAAAACACATTTCAGGATTACAATGGTTCAAGTTAGGTTTTTTCAACTTTAAGATGAGTTTTGGGGGTTAGTAGATGCATTTTCGACTTCAAATGTTTTCAACATACCATAGGCTTTCTGGGATGTAATCCCATCATAAATCAAGGAGCATATATTATCTTCAAAGAGCATTTTTATTTTACCGAAGTCAAACATCTTGCTTAAAGAATATATATACATTATACACGTTTGTGTACATGCTTGAGGGGATATCGTTATTTGTGCACATACATACATACAAACATTTACTGTCGGGGTGTGTGCTCACGTGTGTGCTTATGTGGATGTTCCTTTCTCTGTGACCCATGTGTCTCTTCACTAGAATCCATAATAGGAGGCATGCAAAATGGATACAAGCCATATGAATTCAGCAGCCTCATGGATTTGGATGCTCAAAAGCAGCAGTCATCTATCAAAGGAAGTGTATTGGACTAAATGGAGAGATTTTTAATAAGAGGCAAGGGGGTGCACTTTACCTAATAAAAAGAGTATAGAAAGACCCTGGCTGTGGCTAATGTGCATAAAAAATTCAGCCTGTCAGATCCTCACTTTTCTAATTCAGTAATCTAAATAATTTATTTGACATTTTAGCTCGAGATGACCTTTCTTAGGAAAAAATTACTGTTTTAAACTTTTAGCAAGTGCAACCCCAGCCACAGAATCCCTACTGAAGTCTGCATTTTTCCAAACGAGCAAAGGTTAATCTCGTAGTGCTCAAACACATTGCTGACCCTTTTAAACGGTTCGCAAAATGTCATTTAATTTTTTAATCTAATTTCAATTATGTTGTAATATTTGAGTTGAGTATTTGGAGGTGGGGGTACTGATGGGAGACTCCAGTCAGGTCCTACTTAGAGAAATTTAGGCAAATGATTCTTTTTAAATAAAACAGGGTTAACGTAATGCCATGTGTTTCCCCTATGTTTTGAATATACTTATAATCATGCATACTTCCCCTGAAGGATTAACAAATGGGGATTAAGGTGGTTGGTTCTTGAGAGAAACAATACAAGAATCCAAGGTTCTCAAAGGTGCTGCCTGATTGAGGATAATAGCTTTTAAGCCAAGACTACTCAAAGGAAACCCATGCTCTAAGCCATATAGGGTCCACCTTATCCTGAGATTTCATTTCAGGACAGTTCTGAGTCCACCAAAGACACAAGGAGGGTGACAGATGTTGCAGATAGATCACTATGTCATCCATTCCGCCAGCTGTTAATGAAATTCCAACTTTCTCTCTCAAAAGCTATGCTTTTTGCTTGCCAGCAGATCAGAAAATCAAAAGAAGGTAAAATTGTTACTATGAAGATATCTGGATCTTCTGCTCTGCACAACAAGCTCTCATTTCATCACTGCATCCTAGAAAGCTTATTTAAGAGATTCAGAAATGTTGCAATAACCAGGATTTCCTCCTACCCATACCAAAGGATAACAGCATTTGGTACTCTAATTTGACAAACATCCCATTTTCTCACTGTCATTTTTTAAGCAATGTCCCCCTGGGAACACTGGGTGACTTAAGTTTCTCTGTTATTTGCAAATCCAAAATATTATCATTGGTGACTGTGCCAATGATCTGAGTACAGTGAGCTGCTGTGAACATCAGGCCAAGACATGAAGGCTCAGCTCCATTACTTTCCTCTCATTATCACCTCTCTTGATGTAGCATTCCCCAGAGAGCCTAGTGCTCCTTATTTTCCTTACCGTGAAATAGCATATTTCCCTTAATCAGAAGTACCTATAAGCCACACTCAAAGAAGTCGCCTCGATAAACGGAGTTTTGTACATAACAACCTACGGGCAGACAAGTCAGCATCTTGCCTGTTCCTCTCACTTTGCCACTTCACCAAATTTGCCTCCAGTGGAATATTTAGATCACACACAGATACAAATAAAGATGTCTGATTATCGTTTCTACTTTAAAACATACATTTTTCACTATCATAAAATGAGAACTGTGTGAAGTCTAGCATACCACGCTGTTTCATAAATGAAAAATAGCCTGTTTCTGCTATTTTAATTACATCCATCCCAAGGGTTCTCAGCTCAAAGTGTGCATCAGAATCACCCAGGGATCACTGCAAAAACACACAAACTTAGGAGCCCCTCTTAAATCTTACTGAATCAGAGTCTGTGCAGATGGGCCTAGTGTCATGTATTTGTATGTAGCTGTGCAGAACTGTGTATGCTTACCTACCCCTGGTGAAGAATCACTAACTGGGAAAGTGTTCACGTGGGTTATCTAGTGTGATTGAATAGTGAATGAATGTGTGCTCTGAGGAAGAGAATTCCCATCATACCTAGACTAAAGGATAATCATTCCGAACACATGAAAGATTTGGAATGTGAAGAAGACAAAAGTCCTATGTAAAAATCTCTCTCAAACCACACTTTCTTATGATTTATTTTAGATATTTTGATAAAATATATCTTATTCTTGGCCCTGATCATTTTTTGGAGTATTTGCTATAGCAATTGCTAGTGCCAGAAATTGGTGGCATTCATTTAAGAAAAACACACAGCCAGTCAGCCTTTGGTATAAAACTGCACAGTACTGTATTGCCATACCACTCATAGAAGAGTAACATGAAGAATCTTGCTGAGAGTTACTGGAATTCCCACATTCCAAGTTTCCTGGTTCTGATTACAGTGCAAATGGAATAAATTGGGATCACATTAGAGAGAAAGCACAAAACACCAAAACGTAGTTCCTAAAAATTTCTTGATCTTTTTCTTTTCTCATTCTAGAAGATTCTACAGGACTTTTCCCACTTCAGTATCTCAGATCCCAAAAATCCAAGCTATCCCACATTTTCCTAGAAACAATTTCCCAAAGTTTGATCCACAATACACAATTTCTGCAATAGTTCTGAAAGAAAATATGTCTTTCATATTTTCATATTTTATAGGGTCAAATAAGTTTGAGAGATCCAAATGCACATTAGCATAGTGAGTCTTGGGGAAGCTATTACTATGGAAATGAATCATGGTTAGTAAGGCTTTCCTAAACTGAAATAACTATCCTGATTTTATGTGATACATTAACACCCAATGAGATGCTATTCCAAAAAACACACTTTGATAATGACAGCTATAAATCAGCCAAGACTGTTGTCACTTCTAACTCGGTGATTTTTTTATTTTTGAGACAAAATGTCACTGTCACCCAGACTGGAAAGCAGTGACACAATCATGGTTCACTCTAAACTTGACCTCCTGGGCTCAAGCAATCCTCCCACCTCAGTTCTCAGCCTCTGAGTTGCTGGAACTACAGGTGGGCGCCACCACACCCAGTGTATTTTTAGATTTTTTTATGGAGACAGGGTTTCAGTAAGCTGCCCAGCATGGTCTCAAATCCCAGGCTCAGGCAGTCCTCCCACCTCATCTCCCAAAGTGCTGGGATTACAGGCATGTCAGTGTACCTGGCCCTCTGTGAAATTTCTGAAGTCAGTAGAATTGAAATAAGTAAAACAGTCAATAGATGTATCTCTTCTCTTCCTTTAGAATGACGAACAACTGCTTGAAGACAGAATGAATAAATCTGGGGTAAGAAGAAACGGGGAAGAGTATGTGTCTGAACAAAATATGCTCCAGATTGAGTGTACAAATCAGGAATCATTTTGCTTTGAAAGCTCAGCAGCATTCTAATGTAATTAACTGTTGTTCCTTGCTTCTTAACTTTGAGTAAACTTGCTTACTATGCTTAACTGTAAGACAGAAAACAATTTAATTAAATTGCAATGCCTGGGTTCCCCTAACCTATACCACAAATGTAGCCATTAACATTAATATTCCAATCTCAGTATCTCCAAGCTCCATTCACTAAGGTCCCACTCTCAAATTCATTAAGTTCAATAACTTGCCTCAGTACTTGGAAGAATTGTGACTGGAATTCAGGATAGTGTGGCTTTTAAATACTCCATTCCACAGCTTGAGAAGCATAAATACTTACTCTCGGTGTTTTCTTAAATTGGTCCCAGCAAACCAAACTTGGAGTCCTCCCTGGAATACGGAGAGCTGGCACTCCATCACCAACCCCTCCAATAAAGCTCCCAGGGCCACCACCAAAGCAGCCACTATCACCTGTATGTGGACTCCAGCCAAGTGACCAATGATGCTTTTGCAAAACAAAAGCCCTCCTTCCCTCCTTGCTTCTGTGCAATGGTGACTCTGAGTGTCATCAGAGCCCCAGAGAGGGCTTCAGATCTTTATGAGACAGGTTTATTTTCTCTTAGACAAGCCTTGTTATTCCCGCCACCAGCCCATCCATCCATGGTTGCCACCCATCAAGCTAAATTCCTGTACACTCTATGCCTATCAAAGGAGAAATAGCACCACTGTTCCTTTGGTGCTAGTTAAAAAGAAAGGAGAATGAAAACAACTTCTCTAGACCTGTATATGGATAGCTCCGCAGGGGGTTAAGTGGCTTGGTCCAAAATATTCCGGTGTTTTGAGAAAGAGATACTACAATGCGCAGGCATGCCTCTCTTATCCATGGGTTACAGAAATTCCATGACACCTGCAACATCATTCCCAAGATTAAATTTAGCCCTGAGGACCTGCCACTGAGTTAGGCTTCCTTTGCCAGACTCCACCTTCCACCATGGGCAGGTAGCCTTTTTTTTTTCTCTCACCTTTCCCCTAAAATATGACTTCTATTCAGCCCTCTTCTCGTCCCTACCTTCTGCCATCAGAACATACTTCCCCTGTAATATGACTTCCAAATATTTCCTTCCCCATTTCATCCCAGACTCTGCCATTCAAGTCTTTCCCAGGTCCCTTCCAGGAAGCTCCACACACCTTCAGATAAGTATGGGCTACAAAGAGAGACAGTTTGAGGAAAAGATGTTATGCTACTCATATGTCCAAAGAGGATGCGTTCTTACTAACTTAGCATGACCACAACTGCCCTCGATTCCATCCCTTCCCAACCCCGGGACTCTGCTTCACGTCTTCGACCTTGTCCTCTTTTCCAGCTCCTTCCCCTTGGCCCACAGAAGTCCATTATGCCCTTCCTTATCTCTGGACTTCCTTCATTTTCTAATTTTGTTCTCTGTCTTTCCTCTTAAGCATTCACTCACTTCTACAGCTCCTACAAACAGACTTCTAAAATTGTTCTGATTCCAATCCCCATTCTTAATCATTGGTATATCTAATGGCTGCTTTTCAGTTCCTAATTTTCTTGACCTCTGAGCGACACCACTGGCAACACTCTGTATTACCATCCTCCCTTTTGCTCGTTCCATTTCATAAGTCTTTCTCTTTGGGTTCGTTTCTTGCTTCTCTGTAAACTCCCTCTAGCTCTGTTTTGTTTCCAGGCTTCTGGTATACTGTCTGACCTGAAGCATTCTTAGCTTCCCCCTCCTGTCACTCTATACACTCGTCTTCAAAAGATCTCTATGTCATAGTTTCCCTTACCATCAACATACCCACATCTTCTTCTCCACTCAGTTGCATTCCTGGAGCTCCAGATCCTTATCTCACACAGTCAGCTGGACAAGTGCACCTGGGTGTCTAACAGACACTCAAAACACAATTACCTTGTCAATTTACTCTGCCACAACGTATCTTTCATTTTGGTGTAAATCTACCTAGCCACCCAAGAAAGAAATCTAGGAGTCCCTCTCCTTCTTCTCCCATGTCACCAGCTCCTGTCATTCTCATCATCTCTCTCTCTCAAATTTGTCTTCTCCCCGCTATTCTCACTGCTGCAATTCAGTCAGAATTTCCTGTCTGGCCCCTACTTCATGTTCCCACAGCATTCAACTGCAAGAATGGTCCAATATATTTATACTGAACTGAATTCAGTTCCTCAATGCATCATTTTCTTCAACATTTTTATGATTTCACCCATTCTATCCTTCCATTCAAAATGTCTTCCTTCTCCTTGTTCACATGGTAAGGACTTCAAATGTCAAATGTAAGTTCCTCCATGAAGTGATTCCTTACTTTACCATGAAGAGATGTCTTCCTCCTTTGTGATGCCATAGGACACCAGATACAAATCTCCATTCATAGCACTGTTCTTAGAGGTTTTCAATTCTCTGTCTATATCTTTCCCCCTGTGGACAGTGTTTCTTGGGTAGGGAGAGACTATGTCTATTCATCTTCACATCCCCAAAATTTAGCATTGTGGTGGGCTTTTAAGGATTGCTGAACAAATCAATTTGTCTAACGAACATTAAAAGAAGCGACAGAAATTAATGTTAAGAGAGAGGAGCAGGGATTTCTACTTGGGGGAGGTGCAGCGATTTCTACTTGGGGGAGGGGCAGGGAAAGAGCATTGCTTTCAGGGAAGGAATTCTGGAAAGTCTTGCACTTGGGTTATCTTACCCAAGCTCTGCCATTTGCTGTATAACCTAGATTAAGTCATTCACTCTCAGAGCCTCAGTGTAATCATCTGAAACAAAAAAAGCTACACAACTCAGTTACCTCCAAGGTCCCTCTCATCTCAAAGACTTTAAGTATAAGAGTTAGCCAGAAAAGAAGGGGAACTGACAGTCTAACGTAACATGCCAGCCTGGGTTCAAAGCCTGACTCTGCCAATTACTAGAGATAACCTTAAGTAAAGTATCTAACTTCTCTAAGCATCAGTTTCCTTCTCTAAGCATCATTTTCCTTGCCTACAATGTATGCAAAAATAAATGTTTTTCCATCACAGAATCATGTAAGAGTTAGTTGCTATACATGTAGCACTTACAAGAGTAGCCAATACAGACAGGCAAAGAGCACTTACCAACCAGAAGACGGTCTGACCATGAATTAACTTAAATTTACCTTTGGAGCTTTTCACTTTAATGCTGACTGGCAGTATTCCTGACTGAAATCACTTCATGGAGGAACTTACTTTGAGGTTTGAAGTTTTTACCATGCAGACAAGAAGGAAAACATTTTGAAGGGAAGGGCAGAATGGGTGAAATTATAAAAATGTTGAAGAAAATCATGCACTGAGGAACTGAATTCAGTTCAGCATAAGTATACGGGACCATACTTGCAGCTGGATGCTGTGAAAGTGTGAAGTAAGGACCAGATAGGAAATTCTCAGTGTCTGAACTGCAGCAGTGAGAAGAGCAGGGAGAAGATAAATTTGAGAGAGGGAAGGTGAGAAAGACAAGACTGGGTGACCTTAGGACCTCCTACATACATAAGTCAGTAAGCCACTGAGTACCAAGATAGACTATAGATTTTGTCTCATGTCTGCTGTTTCTGCCACAAGAATCGGCCATTTTTCCACACAGTTGATACTAAGAAACCTAGCATGCGTGGAACTGGCAGGCAGAATATTGACGTTTCAGAAATCTGTCTTGGCCTCTATCGTCTACCAACCCCCACAGGGCCCTGGAAAAATTCACAATCAGTTTTCCCTCAATTCTGGGGAAAGAAGTAAGAGGATCAGAGGGCACTCGGGCAAAGGAGTTGATTTCTTCTGAACTCTTCCCAGAAAGCAGCCCATCAATCACAAGCCTGCTTCTTATCAGGAGCTAGAAGTCAAAAGAAAGGTATAACTCTAAAAAACAAAAGCAAAAGCAAATTTACTTCATTTTGAGGCCATCATTTTGACTCCCGAGACCATTCCTTTTCTCAGACTCCTTCTTTTTCTCCCAAGCTGATTTCTTTTAGTGAGTATTCAAAGAAGGCCCTTCACCTCCAACTTTAGCCTTAGTCTTAACAGACCAACAGGTGATAGAAGTGGATGGACAGGGAATTTTGATTTCCCTCTGGCTGGATCCACACTCAGGTGGAGAGGCTTAGTAATAGGAGCCTCTCACCTCCATCAAAGGCTAAGTGGACTTTCGGCAAGACTATTTTAGGTATCCAGCAGGTCTCATGCACCAGATAGATTCTGCATTTGCTGAGTAACACAGTAGGTAAAGGAGAAGCCCAGCATCGAGTTCAGGATGTCTTGAGAACAAAACGTGCAGGCTGGCAATGTGACCCCATAACCACTGCTAGAAAATAGGACTGGTGGGGCTCTTGATACGTGTGAGCCCTGGCTCCGTCATTACAGCCTCTTGGAAGAAAAAGCGGGATTGCAGATTTGGGCTACAGGTTTCCACTTATCTGAATTAGTAATAAAGAACTTGAAAGGCATTGGAGCAATGCCATTAGTCCTAGCTGCCTTCACTATTTTTAATATGCCTTTGTTCACCTTAATTTCCCTTTAAGATTGGAGAAAGTCCATGGAAGAATTCACGATTTTCTATCCCAATCTGCCTAGTTATAAAGTGGCACACTTGAAATGGCACCGCCTCACGAGTGACTTGGCTTAGCACGTTAGCAGACCCCTGCCAGGTGGGCTACCTCGCAAAGTTCAACAGGAATAGTGTGAGCGGGCTGACAGATGGATGGCGGCCCTTACCTGACCACGATGGGAAAACCTTTAAAAGGACAAGCAAGCAGCCTAATTTCTTTTATTCCTCAAGGCAATGGTGAGGGGTTTTGATCTTTCCTGGGTTTGTTTCTCAGCCAGTTCTCATCCTTTGTCTTGCCCCTTTCAATGAGGTTCTGCAGTTTTATTTTTTCTAAACCAGAAAATGTCGTGTGATTCTGTAAATGTTTTCTTGCTGTTGTACTTTTCAGACTATTTTCTTCCTTGTTTTTTTGGAGGCCTCAATCTGCCTTTGGTCACACTATTTGCCCCTCTATGGTCACCTCGGAGAAGATTAACCCTTTCATTAAAAAAGCCTGGCCAGGGTCAAACTACCGCCTGGCTAGGGACTCTTATATCCCTTTGATCTCCCAGCTATGGAGAAATTATTAGCAAATTCTAAGCCTTCCCATGTGATTTGTTTTTGTAAATTTGTAGAAATTATTCCTAATCCTATTATGTGGCCTAGGGCAAACCTGCATTAAATATAGGAGACTTTTTGTTATGTGGCAGATGGATAATAAAGGAATGCTGAATGCAGCTCCATTCCAAGTTATGGGAATCTGGACACTTCATCAGCATTCACTTAATCCTCTGCCATGGCTCCGCCTTTGATGAATGCTCTCATTTATGACCACTGATGCCGCTCACTTAATTTCAGAGAAGAAAAATAATACCTAGCTGTTAATGTGAATATTTGAGTTTATGGCTGTACAATGAATAATTGTGACATTATCAAAGGAACATCTCCTTATACATTATTCAGTTGTATAGACCACATTAACCAGAGATTGGAAACTTGCAATTTTGCATCTTCCATCTTTGGAACGGAGACACCACTCAGACGAAAGTCAGTGTCTCAAACCAAATTCTACCTGACAACGCGTATCAGCCCGCACTATATTTTGCTCATTGTGGTGCCAATCTCCTATTTTACCAATGACATTTTTTCAAAGAAAGAGGGGATTTCCTAGAGACTCGACCCCATGCAACTTCCATAGCTTATTATTGCATAGGAAAATGTAGTTTTGGTTTCTGCTTTAATACGGACGCCATGGAGCACGTCTTGAGGGTTAGACCGAAAATTAAGACAGCACACCTTTGCTGCTTATACTTTATATATAACCTGAGGGCCTTTTGCAATGTATGTTTTCACTTAGCACGAGAGAATGGAAGTCATCCATGAATTACTGAGTCTTTGCTGGGTTCAGCCAGGCAGAGATCCGTGCTGGTACCATTAAGGACAGTCATGCAAAATCACTCACTTCTCTGTTACAGAATAGATAAGCCTCAGCTGCTTCAGCACTGTATGCCTTTGTTTCTGGGGAAGTAGGGGATGAGGTGCCAGCAAAGAGATGTGAAGAGTAGGATGGAACATTTTCATTGTAAAAACTCATTGGATAGTGTTTTTAACTAAGATATGTGTAGATGTTATACACAGGCGTGTTGTTTGAAAATGCCAGGAATATTTTATAAAACAGCAAATGTATTTAATAAGACGGCAAATACCTGTATCAGACTATGAATGGCAGCACTGAGCTATTGATTTTTAAACTATCCTTCCATTGTAGTTTAATTTCAAGATTGCTTGGTAATACATTTTGAGGTTAAGATCAGATGTCTCTAAAGATGTTTTCCTGAGTTGCTGTTTGAGTAACCCTCGTGAGATCAGTTATACATTATATTCATGATGGCAAAACACCCGCAAACAGATCTTTGAGACTTGGGAGGTGCACTAAGGTAAATGAAATCAGCAATATGTGTCACTTTTCCAGTTTTAGTAGACTATAAGCCAAACATTTTCATATTCTGCTAGCTTCCACACTATAGTCAATTTATTGACACGAACACTAACTGAAAGACTGTAGAAAAAAAAGTATTTTAGCCCATATTCAAAAAATTCATTATGGAAGTACACTTATGATTGCTCAATGCCCAGACGCAAGTGAAAACAGGGCATACATAGTTCTACTCAAACTCCACATAATTTAGTAACGCATAGTGAAAGCAATAAACAAGACTTCTAGATGGTTAAAAGAGAGGTTCTAGTTGCTGTTCATTTTCATATTATATGAAATTAATAAACTGAATAGCAAACTTGGAGTTAGACAGATAAGACTTTCTCACCTCTACCTACTGAGGCTGATAGTGATCCCATCAGAAATCAGGTATAGACTCTTGGAACCACTGAGAATAATGCCTAACTAAACAAATACTTTCAGCTGAAGAAAATGCAAATTTTTGTCTGTAATAGGTGACTTTATAAGCACACTCAACGATTTTGCTTATGGTAGTTCTTCTTCATGACAGATAAAATGGCTCTAAAAACCTTTCTAACATTCACTCTACCAGCATTTATTAGTGGCCATCTGGATTATCTATCCCAGAAAAATAGATGCAAAAAAATTACAAATGAAAACTTAGATGAAAGAGCATATCAAGTATACTAAAGACCAATAGGTACCGAAACTAGCGCGAAGTGAACAGAAACACCTTCTGTCTTCAGAGCAGTCTTATTCTCGGTCTTATTTATCAAATACTTGATTTCCATTCAAGTCATTGGGAGTTTAGCAGACTTAGGGTGGGAAACTGACATGGAATTTTTCGAAACACCGTAGGTGACGCTGATGCGCAGAATTAATGGCCACAGGCATAATGTGTTCAGGAATGAAACTCAAGCATTTGAACTTTTTTCAAGTTTTGCAGGAGGTTATTTTGATTCGCAGCCATAGTTAATGACTGCTCCTCTGCAATTCGCCTTTACTTTAGAGGCGTGGTGGAAGAAGGAAAAGAGCTTTGGTTTTGAAGCCAGACAATCCTACATTGAAAACCTAATCCCAGCACTTTGGGAGGTTGAGGCGGGTGGATCACGAGGTCAAGAGATCGAGACCATCCTGGTCAACATGGTGAAACCCCGTCTCTACTAAAAATACAAAAATTAGCTGGGCATGGTGGCACGTGCCTGTAGTCCCAGCTACTCGGGAGGCTGAGGCAGGAGAATTGCTTGAACCCAGGAGGCAGAGGTTGCGGTGAGCCGAGATCGCGCCATTGCA
>PVKV010000642.1:41779-114772 GCA_004027835.1 Alouatta palliata | reverse complement strand
CCCCTGGCATGCTTTCACCAGCAGTGTGCTCTCAGACAAGTCCTTTTAGCTCTATAAGTCTCTGACTCCCACTCTGTAAAATGGGGATAATCCACTTACCTCACAGAGCTACGGTAAAGTTACTACTCAAGTGTCTGGGACACAGTAAGCACTCAATCACCATGGCTTTCGTGTGACACTGACCTAACTCCCCATAGTACAGGGAGAAAAGGAGGAGGTGGAGAAGGACAAAAGGAGGGGAGAGAGATTAGATTTCCCAAGCCTTCCTTTACTGAAAACAAACAGGCTTTACTGTCCAAATAATTCGCTGTTAACTTGTATTCTGAAAACAAAACACCTTTTCAAAACAGTTTCAACTCTTTTTTTTTTCTTCTAAAATGACAGCTAAAAAAAAAAAAAACTAGCTAAAGTAAAATTTGTTTTCATTGTCACTTAAAGCAGGCAGAGAAAAGAGAGGAAAAGAAATCACCTTAATTCTTTTTCCATGACCTTTACCTCCCTTTGAGGAAAATTTAAAAGAATAAAGCAAAGCCAAATGAGCCATCAGGGTGAAAGCTGTATATATTATTTTCATATGGAAAATGAAAAAAGAAAATACCATGCAAAGTGGAAATGGGGTTGCATGCCACAGTCAGAGGAAGCTGCCTGGGCAAAAATGCATACATCCACACCTAGATATACACGTACATAAATGTATACATGCATGCATATATAAACACGTGGCATATTAATAGAGAAAAAAATTACACTCTTCCCCCTAACCATACTAGCACTTTTATTATTTGGAACCCCCACATCAAGTTAAGTCAGTCTCTTGGCCCCACTGGTAGTTTTATAAAGGCAAAGCAACCAGTTCATGACTCCAGACCCATAGACTGAAATTTTCTACTTTGCTGTAATACACCTCATGTCAGCTTTCTTCTGTGCGAACAGGTCTATAGCAAATGGGTTGGGAAGCTCACCATCTATATCATGTGTAATAAATTATACTTTGCTGAAATGTTGCCTTGCTAAAATATGCTAAGAAAGCTGTGAACAATGTTTACAAATAGTTCACATGTCACAACAAAACACCCACCACTCATGCATTCTTACATTTCGCTATAATGAGCATGGTAATAGAGGATACCGCTCTTAAACATTAGGGAAGTATTCTCGCGGAGACATAATTGGGAGAAATTCTTTAAATTTATAGAAAAATTCTTTTTTTCTTCCTTCTTGAAGAGTCTGCTCTCTCAACTGTCAAGACAGCAGCCTCAATTTCACTCGCTTCCAGCATCTCATCACACAGCAGGCTGTTAGTACTTATTTTTATTTTGGTACATTGTTAATTTCTTGACAAAGCAAAAAGCTTTGCTTACTGCTATTATATGCTACTGACATTTGAAAAAGCTGATGCAAACTAACAAATGCTGTATCATTTCAGGCAAGGAGAAAAGAGTTGCCTTCCTTGGAAGCCAAATGATCTGATTGTGTTTCAATCTGGGAGGCACCAAGGTAGGGCAGGTGTTGTTATTTCCACTGGTCATTGGGAAAAGGCTGGGTACAGGACAGTCAAGCAAATAAGTAAGGAGAAGTACCTATATCATAACTGTTTGCCTACCTTTAAAGCTCATATTATTTCAACATCAGAAAAACATGAGAAGGAGCTTTCAAGGTAAAATGCAGCATACTGATGTGACATGATATTTGGGGGGAGAAAAGCAGAAACAATTTACAGCGGAAGATATGTCAAAAGTAAGATATCTGAAGAGGCATTTTTACAGTGAAAGAGCTCTTCCTATAATATATCTAAGAAAGATCAGGAAAAATTGCTACAAGAACGGAGTACAAAAAGTTTTCCAATTTAATTATTCTTGATTTTGTTTGTAAATCAACTTTGAATTTCAATACTGTGGTGCTCACAAAATTTGTAGTTCAGCTACTTAGGCTAATTTTCTCTACGATAAGAATCAGTCCCATGTGATGTTAATATTTTTTAATAAAAAGTTATTTTATAAACATATAAAATCACTTTTATTCATCAAGAAATCAAAGACTTTAAAAATAAAGCCTTTGGTCCTTTGGCTCACCTAGAGCTGTTTACCTTTTTTAAGCACAAAAACCTCTCTTCTTTGCTCTTGGGTCTGTTTTCTAAACTCCACCATTGGGCGTTTTGTTACTTAATTAAGTTAACCCGGTCTTCTCGTTCTAAAGGTAGTGCTGTGAAAGAAACTCTCCGTTTTTAAATGCCCCTGATGCAAGCACCATTCACTCAGCTGCCTTTTTGGCAGTGTGAGTACAGAAAACAGAATCAGGTGAAAAATAAATGTGTTTACCTACCATCAAAACACCTTTCAAGTCCAATATACATTTCTGTTCTATTAATGCCAACACGAATATGCAGGCACTGTGTCGAGAGGTGCTTTAAAATACAGCTAGACAGACCGATTAAAACACACTGCTTTCTCTCTGCCAAATTCCTGCCTATGGGGAGCAATTAACTGTGCCTTCCACACATTCAAATGCGGAATCAGAAGTGAATCTTGTATCTCTGCCACTTAGACAAGTATAATTCCAATGGAAAGATTTATCAACAACTCACAGGCAGTTTGGGGTTTGGTTTTGTTTCTCAAACAGCACAAGCCCTCATGCTGCATCTGGACTCTGTTAGAAAGTCACGCGGGGGACAGGAACCCCAGGAGAAGGGTGCTCATTTTGGCCGATGAACAAGCAAATAAACCCAAACATCAAGGGGGCAGCTTTGAACAAATAAACTGCTCTGTGCTAGACTGAACACACATAACATTACCCAGGAATACAACCCAGCAGCAGAAGAGCTACTTTATTGTGGCTTCTTTGCAGTTAGAGAAGTCAATGTCAAATGTAATTGCAGAAGCCCATAATTGAAATTTTTAAAACATGAATTTATTCTACCAATACCATGTGAAATCACCAAAGGTTTCCTGTGTGATGAAAAACCCCAGCACTGAAGGATATTTGAATGCAATAACAGGAATACAAATTAGTCCAGGAAAAAAAAAAAGAAAAAAGAAAAAAACGATTCTTGAAGATTTGGTGGTGACATTTTTATTTTTAGGTTTTTAATTTTTTTCTGCTCCATCAGTTATTTCGTATGTGTGGTTCTGTGATTGCTTGAGAGAGAAATGGTTGACGGCTATTATTACCCTGGCCCAGTTACGACATTTCCACCCCGGCTGCCCAGCTTCAGTGATCTTTTGGGTATGACATTTTAGCTTTGGCCTTGGTCCCCATCAGCCTCTGAGGCAGAATCCAGGCAATGATCTTTCTGGGACCTGACTAAATGCCTAGTTAACTACAAGGTTACTCACACTGGAGCAGGTCACAAGGAAACATTCAGGCCCCCAGATGTCTTTCTTCTTGCCTCAAACAAAGCAGATGTCTTAGATTTTGCAAGGCTGTGTGTAATCTACTTTGGCTTTGCAATTAAGAAACTATATATTTACCATGTCTTTGGACATTTTGTACTTGTTTCAAGGGGAATATGTCTTTCAAGTGCATACAAGCCAAATATTTGAAACTTTGCAAGTAACAATGATCCTTCATATAGATTTAGGATAAAATGTGGGAGGGAAAACTGTTCTTTAACATTTATAACATAAATATCTCACAATTATTATGCATTGCATTTTTAATAAAAGGTAACTATGTTAATGGTACTGAAACTATTACTATTTGTATTTTGATATCTACTTTCAAAACTTAGAAGCAGATGAATTCACACTAGGCTGAGAACTGGCAGACAAATTAATATGCCAGAGTTTTGTTCTTAATGAATTTCAATGTTTCTGTTTCAGTACCTAAAAACATTTTCACATGATCTTAAGAGAAATAAATTAAATTTTCCTAGAAATAAAAAATAAACCATAAATAGATGAGTACTTTAATTGACATTAAGAATATCTGAATAAAACCCAACAGTTTCATAGGCTTTAGGTATACACACAAACACACGCGCGCACACACACACAACAAAGGTAAATATGAGTATCAGATTTTAAAAGCCGTTATATCAATTCAAGTAATTTAGTACACATCTTCACAGAATCTATCCAAAACCCACTTGGAAGTCTTTCTGTTTTATCATTTCTTTCTTTATTGGTCTCAAACATCAATGCCTAGCCGGTTAAGTAATCACTATCTCTAAAGCATTATAAATATTCATTTTTAGACAATAAAGTCTTTTAAAATCCTCTCAAAAAATTTCAAGCTATTGCAAATGGATAAATCACAGCACACCTAAGTCTGTATTTGCATGGCTAAATTATGTATTGTAACTATGGAGTCTTTTACTTCTATTATACCAAGGCGCACACTCGCATGTTTCCATGAATCTTTCCTTTAGGGGCTGCAGTATCATAATAAAGTCAAATATCCCATATTCTACAATAGGTGTTCCATTCTCACCTGGAAGGGACTCAGGCAAAGAGCAAAATGTACCAGCCCCGGAGTCTGAATTCCTTTGATATTGACTGCTTATGTCATCTTTTTGTAGTAATTGAATTGCTCTTTTTCTGTGAATTAATTTTAGCAGATTTTTTTCTTATTTGTATAAAGGCAAAATGTAAAGCACTTTTGAAATAAACGAAATATATTATATTACCATCTCTTTTATTAAAGCTTTGTTTCTCTTTTTTCTGTCAAATTGCATGGAAGTGCTATGAAGCTTTTTCAAGACTATAAATTATGGGATAAAGTTTTAAGAAAGAGAAGTTACGTCACCCTGATGTGTCAGCCACAATGGCTACAGTCATTCTTCTTTAAACTTAAAACACTGTCTAAAATGCAAGCTTATTAGAAGACTTCGGCCAGTTTTTGTGAATTCATATTTATGAGATTTGCTTTTTGGGGTGGGGTTATCTTTAATTTGATGGAATCACTAAAAGCATTAACTGAGGTCTTTGGTTGTCTTCATAAATGTCTAACATCACAATAGGCTACTGGCAGAAACAAGATTTCCACCTAAAGAAAACTTTATTTGTATAAAATTGCAAATGTCTAAAATACAAAATAATCTACAGAACATAGTTGTCTTTTAACATAATTTATCTGAATTTTTGTTACATGAATGGTGGGAAAGCTTTTTGTTCTTGCGTTTTTCTATTTATTACCTTTTTTTGTTTTGTTTGTTTTTTGATTTTGTTTTTACCAAAAGTAAATGCACAAAGAGGAATTTTGTGTTTTGCATAACTGTGAACCTGATTTTTACTTCTGATGCCCTAAGGAATCAAAGGCTACTTAGAGTACAATGAAAAATAAAAATGTAATCAGTGGAATAAAGTATTTCTGTGAAGTCTGACAAACTAGAAATTTGAATTGCAGCCCCAAATATTTAAATAAGGTATTACAAAAGGAGTGTTAGAAACTATTATATTGTGTGATTTCTTGTGAATAATGGAAATGTTCTCTATCAGGTGTTTTTGTTTAAACGGAGTATGTGTTTAAGGGAGCTGGTATTCAGTCATTGTAACCTTCCGTGACACAAGTATTAGTCCTGTTATAACTTCATCTTTGAAAAGGAGACACATGCTAAAAAGAAACTCACAAAGTTATGGAAAGAAGTGCAATTTAAGCCTGTCCACCATCTCCATCATTTACAGATGGATCATTTCTCCTATAAGGACACTGATGAAGATTTTCAAGCATCCTTTCCCTGAGAATTCTCCTGTCAAAGCTAAACAACATTACAGCACCCTTTTTGGGTAACACATCTCCTCTGATGCCAAACGCCATGGTTTGACAGTGTTCTCAGAAGTTCTTAAAGACAGATTCACTATAAACTACCAATGCCTTTATATTAATTGAATTTGCCATCTCCCAAAGATTCTTTGGTATGGTTGGTTAAAAGATAATACAATTTGACCGTTATCCACTTAATGCCATTTAAATAAAATCTGTGTTGCACAGAATTAAAATCATATTTGGTGGCAATATCCATCAATAAGGATCATACCTAATCATTCTGGAATGCTCTGAATTTCCCCTGTGTAAGCAACATTCTCTACCAGAGGCTGAACAAGGCATTTCGGGTACTTCTCTGTTGTAGTCTGTTTTATCATGGTAGCAGAAGGAGCGCTGGACAGAGAGGTAGAGGACTGGGTGGAAGTCTTGGCATGACCACCACGTGTGTCCAGACAAATCCTGTCATGTCTATGGACTTGAGTTGCTATTTATCTAAAATATAACCAGATGATCTAGAAGCCTCCCTCCTCTCCTACAATGGCGCGTCTCATCTGAGTAAACACGAATAGGAGGACAATGTGAGCTGTTGCTGAGAGAATGTTATTACACGGTGGGTCTCCAGAAATAGGGTTTTCCCAAAGTCACTGTGCCTCAGCCGGAGCCCAGCAGCATTTTATTATCATTTAAAAGACTAAATATGGAAAATTTTTGTCGGCTAAAGTGAATAAGAAAATGCAAAAAAAAATGTTAAGTCATTTACATATGTTACCAGAGCATTACCGCTTATAATTTATAATTTATTGTCTTTTCAATAACTTCCAGACAGAAAATCTGCACACTTGCTCAGATTGCTTGAGAGTGAAGATCGCCCTCAAGAAAACAAAGCACAACAAAAGAGTCTTTTGTTGTTATCCTGGCATTTGGGGTCTAAAACAAATTCCCCTTCAATTAATATTGACAGGCCTCTTTTCTGAAGATCATAGTTCTGGTACAAATAACTTCCACGGGCGTTTTTTATTTGGCTCTGTGGTGGTAAAATGCTAGCTACTGTTTATAGAGAATTTATGTGAACATTCCTGGGATATGAATTATAAGAGAGAAGCAGTAAATACATTATATGAGAGAAGTATTAAATTCCTCTTCTCACTTGCTAAAGAAATACCCGATTTCTGCTAACTTATTCTCTGTACCTGAGACACCCTAGTGTGGGAACGAAAACAGCCTCCCCCTGTTCAGGAAAGGATCACTGTGGCCACAATGTCAGTGCGGTCTCGACTTCAACCCCAACCCCCGGTCTGTTCCACTTTTCCTTTTTCATTCTCCAGTTATTGCCATGAACCATAAACTTCTCACAGCATCTCACAGTGTTTTCTTGAAAACAGCAATGCTATTAGAACACAATAAACACGTAAACAAATCAATGAAAGCAAAATGATGGAGTTTTGAATCATCATGCCTAGGCGGCAGAAAAATTCCTCCTCATCCTCAAAATATATAAAATTACTGGAAGTTTGCAGAACATTTTTTCAACTATGTTCTTTAAAACTCTTTTCACACAGAATTCTCACTTAACAATGAAATTTGTGAAAGATACACACATACACACTTAGAGTAGAAAAATGCGAAACTGGAAGGTCCTCATCATGTTTGTCGTTAGCTCTGTTCATGTTTACATCTTGTACCTAAACACTGATTTGAATTTTTTTAACAAACACAATGTTTAAATTCCATTTATTATTTCTTGGAAATCTGAATATATAAACCAAATACAAGAGGTACCGAGTTTATCTCTCATTTCTCTAATTATGCATGCAATGGTGCCTATTTATCAGGCAGTGCCTGCTTGATTCGAATTTCCAGTGGATTTTAGATGACTCTGTCAGTTACACAACCAGGCTAGTTCAAAGACAGCAAAAAGCGCTCGCTTCCAAATGAAATCTATATTTGGTAATTCTTAAAATATCATTTTTCCATGGCTTTGTGGGGCATATTGCTTACTCAGATAATGTGCATGCCTTTCCAGTGAGGCACTTTTTTGAAATGTGATCTTGGGTCACTTTACGTTAAACTTACTTACTCCACACATAGGATGAGTAATGCCAGATAAAGTACTGTCATTAAAAGCATTTTTATTAAGGGGCTAGTAGAGAAAAGCTTTAAGCAATGTTAGCCAGCTCTTTGTTGAACCAGGTGGGACATCTACATGAATAGAATCTCTTCAGACCAAGACCTTAGCCACAGCACACCTGGCCTATGTTTGGAAAAGAAAGTCTCTCTTGTCTGGCTACACAGTCAGCTACGAAGAGCCAAGATAACTTTAATTTATCCATTAAGAATGGAGGCCCATATTTAAGAGTCATCAGCAATAAAGGAAAATACACTGGATCATTTCAAGTGCATGCTAATCATTTAATGTAATAAATGGAGCAACTCTAATTATCTCCCGAGGAAATGATTTCACACTAAAACAATGGGAATGAAGAGGTTACTTCAGGAGCATAATACCCAGCTGAAAATTACTCATGTGAATCTGGAGATTTCGCTTGTATTTCATGGGGGAGGGTCTTTTCCCCCAAGTACCCCTAATTCAGTTGCCTCCTTAATGGGGTTAATGATATTTAGCACCAACCCTGCCGAGTTCTTATTGTGTAACCCCAAGCAAAGCTCTCACCAGGCTCAAGATCGGTGTCTTTCCTGACTGCTTTGAAAGCTGCTCCCTAATAAGAGGGTATCTGATTTCAATGCAGCAAAACAAATAAATTAGTCTAGAGACCACTGTAACCTCCTCACGTCCCATTCCTCGCCTCCCCCAAAATGATCAATCTGTCACCTACGCTAGCCATTACAAAAGAATTTCCAGTGAAATGCTTGGAATTGTTTTTTAAATGTTTCAGTCTGTCATGACTAATGTTTTTGAAAATGTTAAGTATAGTTTTTTAAAGCTATTTGTTTACTTTTTGGCATCACAAAATGAAGGTTAAAAATATAATGGAGGATTTGGAGGAAGAAAATGTTTAATGATTTGATTGCTTCTCTTGCAAAAGACAGGTTTCGCCATGAGCTTAAAACGGTTTGCTAAATTCTGTATTTCTGTTGCCTCATTGTTCTGTTTCTTTTGACGAAACACATAAAATGAACACTGTCCATTTAGCATTTTTAAAAACATTCACATTAAATAGAACAACTACAGTGGAGGGGTACACAACCCCCTCAAAACTAGGTAGCAGAATGATTTTGACTTTTTCATATCCTTCCTTTAAGTAAATCCAAATATAAACAGACAATACAGACTTGATTTTTGAATAGTCTTTTCCCCCCAATTCTCATAGCTCTGCTTTTGGGAATAAAAAACCCATTAGAAAAATCTTTCTTTTCAGAAATAACAAAGAATTAGAAAATTGGGTCTGTTTAAATTCTACACGTAAGCTAAGACATTCTGAGTACATATTTGTCACTGTGAAAATAGTAAATGTAAGTAAATTCATAACTCTGTGTCTGTTTTGGTCATATTCAAAGGTATGTTGAATAAGGAATCAAATCCTCTTTAGATTGGAATTGATAAACACATTAGAGAACATGAAACAACTATACAAAATAGAAAACAACCCAATGCAACACTGATTAATTCTCCAATTAGTGTAAAAAGCATAAGCGGAAATCATAATTTTGAGGGAGAAGATTTGTATTTATTTAAAACCGACACCCATATTTTATAAAAGGGAATGCTTTGACTTTCTCTTTACCTTAGTATCCCTGCTCTCTGTGTACATGAAAACAACCGGTATCAGCTATGAAGTTAATTGGAATCAACTGCGCCCATCTTTACAGGAACACACCGGAATGTGCACCATTCAGGCTCGGCTTACCATAATATTCTCTACGGAATAGTTGACCACAGGATTCTCATTCACAAACAGCCAGGTTAAACAGTTAAATGCTAGTAAATCCTGCATAGCCCTGTGGGAAATTTCACTTTAATCCCGAACTTATAAGAGGACAATCAAAGCCCAAAGCCTGGGTAACAAATCTGATCCTGTGTTGCAATCTGTGTCCTCATGGGAAGGCGAGAGGTGCTCTCCGTACAAGCCCTAGATGGATAAATACCTAAATGATGAGATAGATGGGGAATGCAGAAGAGGCGTCTGGCCTCAGCCATTCGCTTCCAATTCCATATTACACTGTGAGAGGCAATTCTTGTGCAGCTCAAGAGAAGCCAGTCCTGATTACTAGGAGTTGAAGTGTGGCTTAAGGAATGATTAATGACAGTGTCGGGAAGAAAACAAAGCACAGTGAGAGTTATCTATAATCCACCTGCTTGCAGATGCTATAGTAAGGGAATGAAAATGGCTCCGGTGAGCTCTGATGATAAAAAAATCAAACTAGAAAGGTGCAAAGCTGTAGATATGTATTAATCTGATATATAAAAACTAGGTCTTAGCTTGAATAAAGCATTAGGCATGAATGGAGCCCCATAGGTGATAGATACTAGGCCATAGTGGACTTCACATTGTCTGTATTTTTTAAATCAAACAGAACTGTTCCCTTCAGTATTGCCTTTGACATTAATAGGTTGGTATTTGAAAAGTCACAGTTCACTAGATGAGCAGGCTTGTGAGTGCAAGCTCATTAAACAAACCCCCCTTTCTTGTTGTTCTTAAAAAATATGATGACACGATAGCACCACCTTGTGGTTTTGCTGTGCATGTACACACTACCCCCAGAGAGGTCTAAAATTCAATCACATTTTCCAAACATATAAATCCAAGTGGAATGTAATTATAAGATCGATGGTGTACTATATAAGAAAGCACGTTTATGAGTAGCTTTCACCTAAGACAACACAATGCCAATAAGATCAATGACGCTTCATAATGTATTTTTGGATGCAATATGAGGTCTCGGCCTGGTCATTCCAATTAACTACTTTTATTTCAGGCCACCAGTGCAACGAGATTAGAAGACATCGAATATCCACCTACACGAAGAGAAGGCACAAAAGTGTTTCACATGCCTGTTCCCCGGCAAGCAGTCACTGACTTCCAAAACTTAACAAAGCTAAGTAACAACACCTTGAGCTTTTCATAATTTTTCTATGTGGGGAAAAGATTGTGGAGCAGGGAAATGTGTATGTGCTTTCTTCTAAAACAAAGAACATTTTGCTCATGTCTCCACATATAGAGACAGACCTCTAAGCACCTTTAGGAAGCTAAATTTTTATGTTCGGGCATTTTGTTGATTTGTTGATTCACTATACATTTGCCTTTTGATATGATCTTGATTCTACAGATGCAATAGCATTCCATAATTTCACTTCGGGTGCAATCACTCCTGCTAGGAGGTAGTGGTGGACAATGATGCAGGCAGCCTCAGGACATTCACTTATTCCCAGGTTTGGGAAAGCTGCTGCTGCTTTGGCCACAGTGCTAAATGCCTATTACATTCTCTCCCCTTTAATCTAACTAGCAACAAGTTAGATGTTAATTCATATTTCATGCAAGATTTTTAATATTGAAAGTCTAATGAAGATTTAGCGTTCCGTTTTTTAACAAGGCTGACGTTACTGTTGAAAGAAAGCAAATACATTATTTTAATTAATATCAATTCATAAGTGCTCCTGATTTATATATTAAACAAAGAGAGAAAGTGTCTTGTCATACACGACAATTGATTCTGTATTCACCCATCATTTACTCAGAGCCCATTTCCCCGCTTCTTGCGTGGGAAAAGCATGATGGAAGCCACCATGTAGAATCGTGTGTCTCTTTCACACGCTGTTAAGGCTGTGCTGTGATCACCTCACCCCTTATTTCCTTATGACGAGCTTCAAGTCAGTTCCAGCCAACTGTGCTTCTCTCCACCTGACATCTTCTCCTATCAAATAAGCAGCCTCTATTGTTTTAAGCTTAATGCCTCTGTGTATGGCACAGCCTTCCAATAATCGCAGAGAGCCTGACAATTCGTGTGTTATAAAGGCATAATGTTAGGCCAAAGGAGGTAATTAGTAATAGTTTAATGCAGCTGGGAGCAAGAACTGCCTTACAAACCAAAACATCTTCAGCCATTCAGCTAAGCACAGAATTAGCAAGACAGCAAGGACCCGAATGGAGAAACACATGTCCTGCTTCATGTGTTATGATATAGCAGGCAGTTAAGAAAATTCCAGAATTTTAGAAGATGCTCTGATCGCACCAGACCATCATTAAATTGAATATTAGCTATTAATTAAGTTTTGGGCAATTTTTTTCTTTCTCCTTTCAGTTCTTTCAACGGCAGCAAATTGTCTTCTTTTGAAGTCAATGCCGTGACTTCCTCATGTGAAAACTCTACACCAAAGTAGGCAGTGTTCAGGTCCTGCTCCCCTACCTCTCTCCCCGCACCCACACCCACATAGACACTCTGTCAAGTAACTTATGTCAATTTCCAAAGGAACAGCAGCAAAAAAGTAGACACTACAAGACTTCACATTCTGTGCTCTGAGTAAAAGATATTTTTCTCGAACATCTGTTGCTACATTCCTACCCCAGAAAGACCCCAGAGATACAGGCAGAGCCCAGAAAGATATCCTGTGGGTGGGCCAGTGGGAAGGGGAGGAGCTGCAGTATTTATGTAGAATGTTTTTAAGCCAAAGAAAGGATTTTACTTCTTTTTAATTGTTAGGCTGTGTACAAGTTAGTAATTATTTTGTCGTCCTCCAGTACCATGACACACGCACACACACACACATACACACATCCTTAACGTTTCATGCCTGAATCACTCCAACCAATACTACTGACTGGCTGCTGTTTCTGGGAAGAAAACGTTCCAAAGCCCCAAGTCAAGATACTCATGTCACCCTATTGTTAAGAGAAAAATAAATCGTTTGCCAAGAGTAAGACAATTGGGACCATGAAAACGGACCTGACCTGGAAAACCAGCCAGATTCCTCTCCTGTCTAAACCAGTCTCTTCATTCAATCGGTTTAAATCTAAAGGTATATGTGTCTTTCAGACTGTCTTTCTGGACTATATGCAGGCTCCATCCCCAGCAGTGGATGTGGCTTCCTCTCCCAACCTCCTAAGAGGTAGAAATGGCATGAGTGTTGTATGCACACTTCAGGGTCGGCTCGGACTTGGAAACATGCTTCGGAAATCAGCATGTGAAGGAACACTCCACCCCAACAGAAATGCGAGTTACATTTATGCTCTAGAAAGTAAGGCGTCTCCCAATTGATCTACCCTGGCATGATTATTTATCTGGCATTATATTGCAGCAGTAATCCAGTGAGTTGCTTTGCAGGTACTCTGCTACTGCTCTTGTTTTGCAGTAACTCTGTAAATAACTTGTGTCACCATTCTATGTCCCAGTTCCAGATGGAAGATAAGACGTTATTTCTGCTTGAGTGCAAAATCTTAACAGCTGATGTAAGGAGGTGTTCAGATTCCTATCTAAATTACATGCCAGATACTCTGCATTAGCATTGTAAGGCGGGTTGGTTATTTATCTACAATCTGAATATATTTCCAGGATATCAAATGATGACTTATAAGCTATCTCCTAGGATGTGATACGCAAGCCCAGAGCAATGTAAGAAAAAATTTCAAACCACTTCCACGGATGATCTTAGCTTAGAAAAACTGATTCAACATTGTACTATTTACCTTAATTAACACAAATCTTAGCCATATTTGTTTATAACACTGCGTAAGTGACTAAATAAAACCATTATGAAGCTGCCTACAAGGCCACTGGGTATGCAGGGAAAACTACACAGTCATTACTACCCAGTAGAGGGCAAACACATTGTATTTTATTGCTAATTTGGACCAAATCCCTGTAATTTGGTGTTTAAAGATTGTGCATGGGTTATGAGCATACAGTTGTTGAATAAATGTACCATGGTATGTTTTTAACATCTGTGGATGTTTTAATTGAATAATAATCCCCTCTTCTGTACAGCTTAATGTAATGTACTGTGTATTTGGAAATTTGAACAAGGTACACTATTTGGAAAAGAAATCACAAAAGAACATTTTGCTTGTGCTGTCTAGGACTCCCTTACACTGCTAGAATCTAGAAAGGATTAAAATAAAACAAACAAAAAAAAACTACATTCAGGTGAATAAATTTTTTTTACAAGTGATCTTTGGTTTCCTTTGTTAGGAATGAAGCTCTTCATCTCTCCCCCACTCCAAGGTTTGTTTTCCTCCATGTGGAAGGTAGTTTGGGCCAGTATGTTGTGTTATTCCGTTAGTTTATGTTTTAAGACTAAGAAGAGATATTTCTGTGTTATAAATTATTTATAGCACAAGAACAAAGGGAGGCTGTCAGAACTGCCGCTACTTTGAGAAAATAAAAAAGAAATGATGAATTTACGGAGAATCCAATTTAATAAAGAGGGAGGAGATGTGACCGCTAATTATTAACATCCATCTGTAGACAGACCTGAGAGTAAAGAATTAGATAGATACATTTACATCTGTCCGTCACCAAAAGAAATCTCACTAATGGTGTTCCACACTGTCACCAAACTCTCCCCATCCAGCTTAGAGAGCTTTGGAGACTTGTGAAGATATTTTAATCAACAGCAGGGCATGGAAGTCATGCAGAGAACTTTAGAAATGGGCACTGAAATCACCACCACTCCCTCCTGTACTCTCTTCCCCTCTCAAAACACCAAATAATAAAAAGTGATGTGGACTTTATCCTTACATCTAGCTGATGTGGGGAGCAGTGAGTTTGGAAAACTTTTCTATTTAAGCAGCTGCAAGCCACATCCCCCTACTAACACCAGGCACAGGGTAGAGACAGAGGCATGAAGGAAGGAATGAAGAATATCCAGCAAAAAAAAAAAAAAAAAGAAGAAGAAGAAGAAGAAGAAGAAGAAATGGTTTACCATGGGAGAAATTTTTTTTTGTTATTTTATTTTGATGCTGAACGTATCTCTTGTCCTCTGGATACTGCTTTCGTGAACGGGAGAGAACAGAAAACGGGATGCTTTGAAAACTCATGATCCTGAGCTGCTGCCTTCTTTTCTCAAAAGGAGCAGAAGAGAAGCATAAATATATTAAGAATTCGCCAAAGAGAAAGAAATGTTCCATGCCTCTGTGAAGCCTGCTGATGAGAGGGGGGGAAAAAGCAGCCTTTCTCTCGTGAACATTAGTTTAGGTCTATAGACCCCTGAAAGGGGTCACAATTTCAACTTTGCCCTTGTCATCTTATTTTCAGTAGCAAGGTCATCTATACTTGTGAGGTTTCAAATCACCTTTGAAAAATTTAGGGCACTATTTTTATCTGTCACCCTTCTACACACAAGCCTTGGGCTGGTTCCCATATCTGCTATTCATAGATTTGGCAGTTTTTTAGCCTGAATTTTTGATGTGTTGTCCATCATGTGATTTTTTCCCAGTTGGTCTGAATTAGCCAGACAGGGTATGGGAAGAGAGGTTTTTCCAATTCTCTGACTTTATCACATATTTTTAAATCAGGCAGAAGGAAAGAGTGGTGTGACTCTTTTCAGAATTTTGGAGATGCCACTTTATTTATAGTTTTCTGTGCTATAGACAAAGTAAGACTTTCTGACAAGATCACACAGCTATTAGTTCAAACCAAATTATTTTTCTTTAAACATTCTTGTATCTTTTATTGAAATTTTCCCAGTTAATAAAACTGCCTTACAAATTTTTATGAATTTATTTTCAAAGTTCAGGAAACATGGATTTTAAAAAACAGGGAATGACTATGCAGCCCAGAGATTTCATAAACGTTTCATTCATTTAGCGTTTAGTGCAGGAAGCAATGACTGTCCACAGGCAGCAATGCCTAATGTCAGAAACAAAGACTAAATATATAAATAAACTGACCACAACCTTTGCTCTTTCTGGTTAGGTACTACCCCCCAAAACAGGAGGCACCTAGAGAAACTGATAAATATTTCACAATCATCTACAGGCTGATTTTGATCAAGTTGTTTTCAAATGTTTTATAATAATCTATGAAATGAAAATTTTAAGAAGTGTTTTCCCTCATTTCACTTATCATTAAAGTCATTGGTTTTTATCAGGGAAATTAAATGCTGGAAATATGCTTGCAAATCTCTACAGAGTTCCATACAATGGAAAGCTGACCATGAATTTAATGGGGTCACATATGGTGAATTGGAATAGATGGGCCTGTTTTTAATAGCAATTTTGTTAGAAAGGTACAGAGAGGTCAGCCAATAAATCAATCTAAAATAAACTTTTGAGGATTGTTCATTTTTCATTTTTTTCCCAAATACTTTTCATTTATTATCTGGAATGTGTAAGATGTATAGAAATTCCAGAAAAAGCTTTTCTAACATGGTTTACCAGATGTCAGGGTTAGATTGAGAACCCTGGGGACCAGAGGCTGATGAAATACTGTAGAGTGGAGAAACCAGTGTGGGGACTCATGGCTAGAGAAGTGACACAAGATGGGGACCTGTTAGTGTCTGGAGTATGACCCTGGCCTTCCAAAGGAACACACTCCCTGTTCTCGAAATCTGTAAAACTTCTACAAAGGAGAGGAAAGTAATTGAGATTTAGGGGAGTTGTCAAATAAAGGAAAGTAACAAAAGTAAATTAACAGAGAGCGCTAAAAAGAAGGTACGATTATTCTGTGGGGTCTGTGCCTAAAAACATGACAACTGGACCTAGCATCCCTTTACCTAGACAGCAGATGTCCAGAGGCCTATCTCAGGGGCTCATTTTCACTCACATGTATCGCTTCTCGGCCTTTTGGCTAAGATCAAGTGTACTTACATGTGCAATTCAGTTACTGAACTTCCGGTAAGTATGCCTCCTTGGGCTGAGAGAGAAGAAAGAAACCCTGGTCAGGAAGAAGGGATGTGACCTGAAAAGCAGACATCCTGCTTCCACCCAAATTAGCTGGTGGATTCAGCACACTGCTTCCCGTTGATCTGAGCCTGTTTCTTCACCACCTATGTAAAAGCTTTGGAAACAGACTTCTTGTAAGAGAGCTGCTTACTGGGGGCTGAATTTAGGTGATGAAAGAAGAAGCAGGAGAAAAATTACCTCTTTTAGTTCTAGAATTATATGTTCCTAGAATCTAGGCTAAGAATATTCTAATCTCATTCTCTCTCTCACCCATACATACACACGAACACTTGAAAAATAATCCACATAGACTTCCTACATTATAGGAAGGTGAACTTTCAACTCTTTTCTTTCATTTTCTCTTATCTAGATATGTAAGTTTTACACTAAAAATAAAACCACAACCAAAGATTTACAAAGAACAAATTCTCCACTGTTTTCTTCATCTATTTTCAAGAGATCCAACCAACCATACTTTTTTTCAACAAATGAACTGTAGTCCTCCAGAAGGCAGTGAATTCTCAGCATGTTACACAGCGCAATAAATGTTTGATGAAGGTACTTCAAGTCCTGAAGATGGGAATCATGCTAAGGAAAATGTACACTCTTGTAAGAAGTAACTTCGAATTTATGAGATTTGATATTAAGATAGATCTATTAATCCTTTTTATGCAAATACTTTACTGAAAAAATTACTATGATTTCATCTTTATACTTAGATTCTCAACTTATGATGAGGCTATATCCCAATAAACCCACTGTACATTGAAAATATCAAGTCAAAAATGCATTCAACACACCTAACCTACCAAACATCATAGCTTAGCTCTGCCTACCTTAAATGTGCTCAGAACACTTACATTACATGACAGTGGGGTGAATCATTTGGTACAAGTCCTACTTTATAACAAAATGTTGAATATCTTATGTAATTTACTGAATATTGTGCTGACAGTGAAAAACAGAATGATGCAAGGGGTATTATTTTGTTAACACTGTCTCATTAGAGTATTTTATCTCGAATATTTCATTTACCTCTGGGAACTCCCATACAGATTTTTCCAGAGTGTGGGACGTTAGGTGTCTGCCTAGTGCTTTAGTCTTACATTTCTTTTGGAAAAGGCAGAAACTGGGTTTGTAAGTTCTCTTTTTGTTTGCTTGATGGTGAATTTTGCTGAGATGTGGGTGAGGAAGAAACTGTCTTGGTGCTCTGTGAAAGCTCATGGAGATGCCACCTGCGTGAGCGTCCATGGAACTCGCTGGAGAGTATGTACTTCTAGGTTCCTGTACATCACTGGCCAGGAAGCCACCTGCTGGCCACGGCATGGTCTGGGCAACAACAACAAAAAAAACAGAACTACAAAGAAAAGCCCCGTGGTCTTGTCCTTCCAGCGCTCTCTACTAACAAAGCCTAGCATTGTGCTATCCGGCAAAGAGAAAGTTTACAGGACCCAGCTCTACCATCCCAATGCTGAGCAAAGGAATATTATGTATTAGGAAGTGAAAGTAGTAAGTTGATAACTAGCACAGTAGCTCTGTAATTTGCCACCTAAACCAGAAAGCAAAAGGGACAGTTGTTAACATCTATATGAAGCCATTAAGTATACACTAGAACTGTCTTGGGAGAAACCAGAGAGACAGAAACTCCCGCTGAGTTTCTATGTCTTGAGACAGAAACTTGAGGGGCGAATAGAATCTAGGTGTGAGGAAAACCAGAATCAGTACGGAACACTGCAGAGCCAAGGACCAGAGCAGGCAAAGAAATGGATGCTGGAGGTATGGAGCAGATAAGCTGGGTGTGTGTTAAGAGAGAGAAGTACAGGAATCCTCAACTTACGATGATTCAACGCATGGTTTTTCGACTATGATGGTGCAAAAGTGATTCGTGTTCAGTAGAAACCATACTTCAAGAAATAGGTTAGTAGCCTGAACAACAGGGAGAATAGTGGAGCCAGTGGAGGGTGTAGCACTCTACTAGGAACACCTCCACAACAAAACACAAGTCCAGGCATCCTGTTCTGAGTGACTTCACTCTGGTTTCTAAATTGCTATTTTTATTACCGATGTGCGAGCTCGTCCACACCTCCATCATTCTAAGGAAGGCACAAAATATTTTAGGTTCCACATATAAACCAAATATGTGAGGGACAGATATGAATTAACAAGAGGACTGAGGCCAGGAAGTATAAAAATCCAGTTAAAAAATGTGCAAATGTGATGGTATGTTCATACCCTGAGATATCTACCCATGAAGGTAAGGTAAGGGACATCTTTTTCTATGAAGTTTGTAGGGCTGTGTGTTAATAGGGGCTGCAAGTTGAGTTCTAATAAGGCTGGCAGACTGATTGTATTGAACAAATTAGTAATATCTACCTCAATCTTAAAGTGAGAAGAGTATTACACTCTAGCCTGTACAAGATATTACCGTAAATATGTATAAAAATACAAGAAACTATGATTTAGCACAACAAGGGGATTGGGTGCTTAAGTTAATCAAATATTTCAGTCTTTTACAGTTTCCCCATTTCTAAGGAATCAGAAAGCGAAACAACCAGGAAAACACACTGAACGCCCATACTATGTTGAATACAATTCTGTTTTGCAAAGATTCATATGACACCACAGGATCTTGCAATGCTTCATGATCATTTATTATCACCCTTAACAACGGGAAGATGCAGACACTGTAACCGTGAGACACTGAAGAGTCACGAACAGACCCAGATACAAGTTCTTACTTTGTTGCTTATTAACGGGATGACCGTACACTCTGATTTTCTCAGAACAGTCCCAGTTTGTGCTGCTGAACTGGCGTGTTTATTAGTGGTATTCTCAGTCACTCCCAAAACTATCCCCAATGAACAACAAATTACATGGTCACCATTCTTATATCTGACCTTAAAAATCCATTTAAGATTTTAGAACCCTGGTTTCCTCAATTACATATCTGAGGATACAACTGAGATGATATTCACAAAAATGCTTTGTGAGCTTCTTAAGCACTGCATACAGGTAAGGTATCATTATCACCACGATTATTGGAAAAATTTAGTCAATACAGCATCAAATAGTAAAGCGTCCTGCCTTAAAAAAAAACAAACACTGTGTCCTGTTCATTTCCATTATTCATTCAAAAAATATTTGTTAGCTTACTGCTATGACCCAGAGACTCTTGGCGCCAGGGATAGTGATGAAAAATCAAACAAATAAACAAAAAGTGGCCCATACCCTCTTACTGCTTTCACACTAATGCTCCTGTGAAAATTAATCCTATTAGAAAAGACCAGATGAATAAGAGCAACTCTATTTTATCCATCTGGTCGAGAGACAACTGAAGTGCAGAAAGGTGAGATTCTCAGATCAGTCTGCAACTCAGTCCATTTCACATGAAGACTCAAAGTTGTGAAACCTAGTTTACATCCATGCTCTGGCCAGTTCATTATTTTGTTTTTAAAGGATTAATGGAAATTCTCACAGAGTCCTTGATCTTACCTCAGGAGATCTTCTAGATCATCCTGGCCTCTAGGCAGGATTGCCCTTAAAGGCAAAACAAGAATCTGGCTAATCCTCACAACTGTGCAAAGCTGGCTAGTCCTGTTTATACAAGCTCCACAAACCAACCTTCAGGATGTATTTTCCGGTTTAATGGCCCCATCCTCAGAACTTTACGAGCTGCCATAGTCCTGTAGACCTCAAAACAATTCAACAATCTACACTGAGAATGGAGGACTCTGAAGAGAAATAAAACGAAGGAGGGAAGTCTTCCGTATTCAAATGTCCAAACAAATCACCACCGAACAGACCTTTGGCAAACAGTCTACAAAGGTAAGTTTTCAGAATGAATATAAATACTATCTTTTTCTGCAGCTATGAAGACAGCAGCTCCTCTTGATATTAACACATCACTACAAATACATAGGGAATAAGATTATGATTCACTAATATTAAATACACCTAAATAAATGTCTGTCTTCGGTTTCAAAAGGCCAAAGTCAGAGCCTAACAAACTGTGTCTTCAACACTCCTTCCAGGCTCCAAACCGTATTTTAATCAGATCTATTCTATGGGAGCAGGAAAACATCCCTACGACCTGAGCCCAGCGCCTGCTCTGATGGAGCTGTAACAGCTATTCAGAGAGCTCCAAGTGCCCTCTTTTGGCCCGTAGAGAGAATTGCAATCCTCTTCTGTTGCCAAAGAAGCCCTTTGGAAAAAGAATGTGTTTACAACAAAGCCCTTTACTTAGGAGCAAACCACAATGATGACTAGACAAATGGAAGTTGCCTCTAGTCAAAGCCCTTCTGCTTTCAGAAAGCCTCATTAAATGAGTTTCATTAGACATCTCTCAACCCTGGTCGGCAAACAAGGCTCATTCTTAACCCTCTCCAGTCGAACACTGAATTTTAATAGCAATTCGTCAGGGAGCACACGGCACTCTATGTTAGAAGCTGCCTCCGAGGACGAGTTGTGGCAAACTTACTGTCCTCTTCCCCTCTCTCCGTTAGCATTTATTTCATCTTGTCCTATACTATATATAGTTAGATATTTACAAAAGACCTTGTCCATTCCTTGAGGGCATGAACTATATATTGTTTATTTTTACATCCCCAGAACCCACCCTAGTCCTTGGCGTGTAGTTGGGGCTCTCTGACGAATGGAAGGATCGTGAGATGCAGCAGAGCTCATTTGGAGAAAACATTCTGTTTCATCATTGCTGGAGTAAATTTTCCTCCTTCAATCTATTTTGTTCTAATTTCCTGACAAACTTTTCAGTAGTTTTCCTTTAGGACCTTTGGAACTTAAGCACAGCAATAAGGGTCCAATGGGGTGGTACAAATCTTCAAAGGCAAATGGAGGAACTCAGTTGTATGGTCTCCTTAGTAGGTCTCTACCTTTTAAAAATCTAATAAAATGTAGTACAAAGTTCGTTGTAATTCTCAGACTCTGGCAGCTAGTTCTACTCAGGTAACAAGTTCAGAACCAGCTAGGTCGGTATAAAATCTCATAATATGTTGTCATGGGAAATGCTCTTTGAGAGATATCCTTGAACAACCATAATATATCTTAAGCAGTATCTTACAATAAACATTTTCTGAGGCAATCTGCATATCGGCTTCATCATTCTGATTTGCACTACTGAGGGGTATAACGAATGGGTGCTGGAGGTGCTTTCTTTACAAATTAAGGTGAATTTTTAAAAATATGACATACACCTCAGATATTGTAACACATCTTTACTGAATGTGAGTTTCTGAAATTCCAAAGAACGAAGTAAAATATTCCTTAAACACATAGCACACTATAAGCTCCTAATGGCCACCTGCAAGACCAAATTAAGTTTCATGACCATTTATCCCAAAAGAGTATTGAAGATTTACTGGGCATACTTGGATCAGACAGGTCCATTCTTTGTCATGAGTTAGCAATTAACGAACAGCTGCCAAAGCCAAGACACCTTGGCAGCTCTCACTGAAAAGGCTAGAAAGGCAGTGAATGGTGCCAAGGACTATGGTTCCCACGCAGTGGAACTCAGTCCACCTCACTGACTACCTGAATGGTCGACATTTGCAGGCAGTAGTTGAAACATGAGCCCAACTAAAGGTACCCTAATATAAATGAGTAGAATAAGCCTATTCCAGCAAGATAGTAATGGATGACGCATTCAAATCTACTTAATATCTACCAGGATTGCAGAAAACAATATTAATAGTTTGAATGACATTTGTTGGAAAGGGTACATAGAAGGTATAAACAACCTTCTCATTTCCCTAGTTCAAGAAGGCTTTACAAAGTAGCTAAGACAGAAACATTGCTTCCATGCAGAAGTTGTGGGAAAGGATTCAAAATAAAGCTGGTGGAAAGACAGATACTTAGGGTAACACATGAAGAGAACAGGGTCTTTGCCAGTAACCAACAATTTGTTTTAAAAGTAAATTTTAAAATATCCAAAGTTTTACCTCTTTTTTGTAATAATATTTGAGGAACTAATAACTAAATTGCAATGTGACATAGTAAAACAATGTAAGGATATAAAAGCAATTAAATAGTGGATAGTTTATACATTTTATAAGTTATTTTTTAAAATGTCAATGGATAAGATAGTGATTCATAAACAAAGAATACCAGTCTTTAAGGTAATGAGAAAACTTTAAGTCTTAGGTATAAAGTATTAACATTAGTAACAGTAGCTTAACTGCACAATAGATAAAACCTTCACATCTATGTATTTCCATGTATGCATACATACAGACCTTTGTGTATAGATGTACTCTGTGTGTGTGTGTGTGTGTGTGTGTGTGTGTGTGTGTGTGTGTGTGTATTTTCTCACATACATAATCATAAAACATAGTTGCTTGGGGAAATATTGAAATCAAGAGACAAAGTGCTAAATCTCTTTTGCAGAAATTATTTGCTAGCATTTCTCCTAAACACAAACTCAATAAAGAAAATATGTTTTTAAACATAATACGTTTATTAACATTTCCAAGATTGCTCCAGGAATAAACTTTTTCTCTGGGCTGAAGCATTTTGTAGTTGCTCATCATGGACAATCATTCAGTTATACAGAAAAGAAGGTTTTGTGAAAAATATGTCCAGTCCTTTGTTATGGCTATAATCGTCATCGTCAACAGTTTAAGAGTATCCACTGTTGCTGGATCTCCCCTGCTTCATGAAAATAGAACAGGCAAAGGAGGAGGTCTGTCTTTAAGGCGATGGTATCCATCTTTCTGTCTATTTATTATTCTAGTTGTAATTCCCAACATTACCTAATTCAGCATTTATAAGCTTTTTTTGTGCCATAGACTCCTTTGACAGTCTGGTGAGATCTGTGGATACTTTCTTAGAAAAATATTTTTAATGTGTATAGTAAAATACAGAGAATTACATAGAAACCAATTATATGTAAATATATTTTAACTTTTCAAATGTAAAGGTATTGTTTACATTTAAATTTTTTAATATTGTCCTATTATTTTATCCTTTTTCTGCCCTTTTTGATTCTTTGCCATAACTCTTATCTACATTTCTTTAACTTGTAACACATCAATATCTAGCAGTTGATTTAATATCTACCATAATTTAAAAATAGAGATGAGATGAGCATAAATGACATTTTTAAGATCTACCACACCTGTAACATGCTATAAAAAAATGTCTGTGATTTCTATTGGTGACAAATTCACAGGTCTTGCTAAAACTAATGTGGTTTTTTGCCTTATTCCTAATCGAAAGAAATGTTCAATTTCACTGAGAGATTATGGGAAATAAAGATGTTATTTTTTCCCCATCTATGCTCATGGACTCCTGTATCTTAAAAATCCCTTGATGGGCCGGGCACAGTGGCTCATGCCTGTAATCCCAGCACTTTGGGAGGCCGAGGCAGGCGGATCATGAAGTCAAGAGATCGAGACCATCCTGGCCAACATGGTGAAACCCTGTCTCTACTAAAAAAATACAAAAAACAATTAGCTGGGCATGGTGGCGTGTGCCTGTAGTTCCAGCTACCCAGGAGGCTGAGAGAGGAGAATTGTTTTAATCCGGGAGACAGAGGTTGCAGTGAGCCAAGATTGTGCCACTGCACTCCAGCCTGGCGCCTGGCAACAGAGCAAGACTCTGTTTGAAAAAAAAAAAAAAAAAAATCCCTTGATGTGGTCTTACAGTAGAGACACACAGGTCTTCAACAGTCTGATGTGGATAAAGCAATAGTGATATATATTCCTTGTTTAGGAATAAAATGTGTCTACATCTCCTTCCTCTGTTATTGATATGACTTACGTAAATCTTTACATTGCTGAACTTAGAAAAAGCAATGCTTAATATTACACATTTTAAGATAATTCATGAAATTGTAAAGGGCAACAGTGAAGCACTGAATTGTTTGCAAATCTCATGACACACGGAGAATATCAGAGAATTAAATGATAAAGAGATGAAAGGGGCTTTGATATCTATGGATATTTTAATGGAAGAGGGAAAGCCCAAATTCAGTGATGATTATTCAGTGATCTGGAGACTTCACATACAAAGATATTCACTACCCAGTGTTTCCAAATGTTGTTCTGCAGCTGCAGATCTGAGATTGTACAGCGTGAACTACAGAACTAGATGTAGACAGACTATGAAAAGTTGGAGGGAAACGAATGTCTAAAAGAATAGAAGGAAAGCCCCTTGTTTAGGAGCTTAGCTTGAGTGGAGAATGGGGAGAAGAAGTGGTAGAATGAGGTTGGTGATGGTAAGGAGGGGAGTTCAGTGTGAGAGAAAAAGAAGTCTAAAAACCTGAAACAAAATTGATGCTTCCCATTTCCTGCATATCCGTATCCACTGTCCTCTGGGCAGCATCTGATGCTTTATAACACATTCTTGACTTCCAAGTGAAACTGTTCATTATTTTCTAAATATACTCGTGTACTTTTCCATCAGCATTACCTTTTTAATGCTCTTCATTTAGTCTGGAATTTACTTTTCATCTCTACTTATAAAAATCTCACTCATTACTCAAGGTGCAGCTGAAAAGTCAACTTTTTGAAGTATTTTCTAATGAACAATGTCTAGTTAAAATAAATCTCTACTCTCCCAACTTTGGCCTTTCATCACAGGACGTACCATACTACGTCTGTTCATTAAGTCTATCATATAAACAACTCATTAGAATGACTAGATCTTTATAGGAAATACCTTAAGTTCCTCATGTTTGGTGTTTTCTGCAGCACTGAGTATTATAACCAAGACAATAGGCACCCAATATATGGTTATGTACTATCAATGACATTTCGTCAATACGAACTGAATCCAATCATTCTGCACCACTCATAGCACCCTATTGTTTCTGACCAATGGAAATGTCCAGGATGAAGACATAAACAGCTACTCATTAGATGTCAACTCCAGAAATGGCCTCACCGGCCATGTCTCCTTTGTTGCATTTGGATGATGGCAAAATTAGAGTTCAGAAAAATGTTCACTTTTTACCCAAGATCACAGAACCAAAACAATGATGCAGATTTCCCAGTGCCCCGTCCACTGATCTTTTGGCTTCACCACAAAATTTATTAAGCAGAGAAGATAACAGAAACTCTGGATTGAAATGCCATAATTTCTACCACATTAAATATAGCTTTTGGGGAGTCTGAGCCATGTCTTTTTATTTAGTAGCTACAAATTTAAAGTAAGAATTACTATTCAGCCATAAAAAAGAATGAGATCGTGTCATTTGCAAGAAAGCAGATGGAACTTGAGGTCATTACGTTAAGTGAAATAAGCCAGGCACATAAAAACAAACTTTACCTATTCTCACTTATTCAAAGGAGCTAAAAATTAAAACAATTGAATATATAGAGATAGGAAACAGAATGACAGTTTCCAGAGGCTGGGAAGGGCAGTGGGTGGGGTGGAAGGGAAGGAAGTGGAGATGGTTAATGGGTACAAAAAATAGAATGTATAAGATCTAGTATTCGACAGCACAACAGGGTAACTATAGTCAATAATAATTTAATTGTACATTTAAAAATAAAGGAGTGGAATTGGATTATTTATAGCACAGTGGGTAAATGCTTGAGGGGATGAATGTCCCATTTACCCTGATGTGATTCTTAGGTGTTGTATGCCTACATCAAAATATCTTATACACCCTGTAAGTATATACACATACTATGTATGCATAAAAATTAAAAATTCTACAAAATGGAAAAATAAACAAGATGGTAAATAATATGTCACAGGAAGAACTATGATAATCTTGAGCTTGAAAGTGAAAGACACAAATGAACAAGCTATAAAGAGCTGAAGAAGGCAAAAGAAGCAACGTGGAGGCAGAAGCTAGAGAAAGAATGAAGAGTAAAGAAGCTGACTTGTCTCTCTGATGTCTCCTATCATTACTGTGATTCTTTCATTTCCTCAGACCAAAAGCCTTGGAGTCATCCCTAATTCGTTCTCACCACTTCATCAGCAAATCTTGTTGGTTCTACCCTCACCATTCACTCAAATGTGACCATCTCTCACCATCCCTACAGTCATCTTTTAACTAAATTATTCCAATACCCACCTAAATGATACACAATTCTGCTTTTGCAATCTATTCTTATAGTAATTAAGGTGACCTATTAAATATTTGTGAGATCACATAATTTCTCGGCTCCACGCTCTTCAATGGCTCTACATCACCATCAAGGTAAGTCAATGTCCCTTTAATTTTCTAGCTTCAATTCCTACTATCATACTCACTCACTCAATTCCAGCCACATTGGCCTCCTCTCTATCCTCTCTAATCCAGATCCACTACTACCTTTAGTCCTTTGAATTTTCTCTTTCGGGACAAGGAAGAGCCTGGCTGATTTCATATGGCTAGTTCACAAGTCGAGTTCTCAGTGTGGTCTTCCCTGGCCACCCATCTAGACTGAATGCCCCTTCTTCTCATGATTCATCTCCCTGCCCGTGCTTTTTCTCCTTAGATTTTGGCACTAAATAATTTATTCAGTTATCTTGTCCATAGTCTGATGCCCAAATAAAATATTTGCTCAATGAGGGATTTCTGCCTTCTTAATTTCTGTTTATCACTGATACATCCCCAGTGCCTGGAACACTGACTGATATGCAGTAGGTGTTGAACAAATATTTGTTGAATAAGTTTATGAACAAATGTGCAAATCACACTCAGCTTCCAAGAAGGCCACCACTCAAGTTTCTGTCAACGGCTTTTTCCTTGGGGCACTAATTTCTACCACCACATCTTTAAGTGAACTTTCATACTCTGTCTTGTGGCTTTATCCAATGCATATCCATCTACAAAGTGGTGAGATCATCAGACCAAGGGAAATAACGATGATTTTAAAAGTAACAATTCGGTCTTTTCCTGACATATTCTTGCTGATCTCCTCGACATTTTCTTGCAGAGTGATTCTCAATATTACATAGAGAAGTACAGGGAAGTCCAGACTACCTGGTTGTCACCTGACTCCTATGACTGTTCGGAGAGGAACAGAAGAAGGATGTGTTAAGGGAAACTCTCCAGCTCTCTCCAGAACCACACTCTTCACCGAAATCTGTCCCCTCTTCCTGTACTGAGAGAAATTTCATTTTTGTAAAACATTTATAAAATACTTAAGATAAAAAATTCACTGAAATAGTGATAACTAAACAGAATAATCTCATCGCGATTATGGGATTTAACTAAAGATGAGAATTCACAATTAAGTATCAGAAACAGCCTTTTATAAGGACGACATATTAAGCCTTGCTCCTAGATAAAGGAAAACTATACCCACCCTCTAAACTCATTTAATACCAAGCAAATTCTACAAAGGATAATTACAATTTTTTTATTTTAGAGATAGACTAGACAATTTTCTACTGAATAAAGAACGACCTACTTGGTCACTGGAACTTATCAAGCACACCAGATTACCAGATCATGCATAAAAGGAGGTATATGTGCAAGGAAAAGGGACCAGTCATGTATTTTGACTCTGAGAGAGGCCACTGTTCTTCAGACCAAAAGATTGCTAAAGGCATGATTGGTAGGCACCAAATCCTTTGCCTACCAAGAAACGAGAATAAAAAGTTTGGCCGAAACTGCAGAGTGAACTAAGGAAATGTCCAGAAAGGACAGAAGCTACATCTAGAAGTCAGAAGCCATCCTTTTAAGCCTTTGGAACTTTCTGTATTTTACCTTTCCCCTAGTCTTTACTGCTTTGTCGGTATTCTCCCTGATCATGAATTTTATTCATCTTAACTATTTTATTATACAAATTCACACAGTTTTAATTCATATGTGGAATAAGGCAAAAAAGCTGGCTAGCTAAATATAGTAGATGTACATGTATAAAGACATATTATCCATATTTTACAGATGAGGAAACTGAAACTCAGAGAATTCAAGTATGTGCAAGGTAATACATCTCACTGAATTGTGGAGCTGAGACACATATGGGGATCATCCAACCTATGCTCCTTCTACCAAACCATACTTTTTTTCTGTGACATGCCATCAAACTAGTGTAATGCTTTATCCAAAATACTGGTCTGATATAAAACATATTGCCTGGTATTGTGTTTGTTTGCACAAGGCTGTTCCCCCAACTATGGTATGAACTCTTCAAGTTTTCATATGTAAATATGGAGTGACCAGTCAGATATGCCTTCCTGCACATAGCCCTGTGTTAAGCCCAGTGCCTAGCACACCAGTATTCATCCTAGCTAGAAGCATGGTCACGTGAGTGCACACGCCCACGCAAGCCTCAGTGTCTCCTAATGCTCTGCCTTCTGCCCACTCCTGGCTCTCATCCAAGGTTGTTAATGTGCACATCAGGCTATTGTCCAAAGTACTGTGTTGAACACGAATGTAGGATTTGGGGCTTTCTCTCTTGTCAAGGTGCAGTACCGATCACATAGATTTTTAGTACGAGAAGTTGAATTACTTAAAATGATTACAATGTTAAAATGGGGGGTCAATGAGTTGTACATGGACATTTATATTATATTCAATTTTTTTTTCTGGTCATAGTAACGTTCTTAGCAACATTTAATCTATAATGACTTTGTGAACTCTCTTTAAAATCCATATGCATCAGGAAGTTTCCCACCACAACCATTCAAGCCAAGAGAGGGAGGCTTCAAGAAACCCCCTCAGAGGGCTTAACATGCAACCCCTAGAATTTGGAGGTCACAGAGCCTAGAGACTGACTGTAGTCTGGAAAGAGTCCACATGTTCAAGGCATGCAGGAGTTACTGCCTTTTGAGGCCAAGAAGAAGTAAAGGCTATAGTGAGAGCAGACGGCAGAGTTTATGGGACAAAAGAACCAAACGTTTCCTTTTAGTCAGAATGGATGCCAGGGAAAGTAGCAGAACTTGAGTTGCCAACAAGGGGCCATGCCCAAGTGGCCATCCTCCCGAGTACAATGACGCCAACAGAAAGAATCAGGTCCTCAGGTCAGCCAGAGGGTACATCTCCTCTGCCAGGGAACGATGCTGTAATAGGGGTCTCCAAGGAACCCCGAAAATATCTCACCTGCCACCCAGAAGGGTACAATATCATATGAATGACTACTACTAATTAAGAAAGATCATTCCTCCCTCTTCCCCTTCTCTCCCTCACCTCACCGTGACCTTGAAAAGTGAGTAGAACAAGGTAAACACTGAAAGCAAAGACAGAAAAAGAGGATATCTCTTTCCCCACTGTAGGTTTCTGACACGGGCTGTGAGTTATGGAACAGAGATAGGGAGAAGATCTAAATTGAATTAGAGGTTAAATATTTAACATCCCAGACACTAGTCTTCCAAGTTGAATACTCTTTCTGCACATTGTGCTTACTCACAGCAGCTTCCTGTTTTTACATATACCTATTACACAGTATATATGTCAGACCACAGAGTATACAGCTTAGAAGCTCTGGCTTATGGAAACAGGGACCTGAGCTCAGCTTCCTCGCATGCAGAAAAAGAATAACAGTAACAGTACTTGATCAGATTATTGTGAAAAATGAATGTGATAGTACATGTGATACAGTAAACAGTTCATGCATTTAATCGATATTTATGGACTGTGTCAGTTTCCCAGGGATGCTATTGTGAATACCACAAGCTGGATGGCTTAGAACAACAGCAATTTATTGTGTCATAGTTCTGGAGGTCAAAAGTTCGAAATCAAGGTATTGCCAGGACCATGCACCCTCTGAAGGTGATGGGGAAGGATCTGTCAACACCTTTTTCCTAGCTCCTTACATTTTCTTGGCTTAGGGTGGCATAGCTCCCATCTTCACATGGAATTCTCCCTGCATGTCTCTGTATCTTTATTTGACCATCCTCTTACAAGGACACCAGTCACACTGGATTAGGAGCCCACCCACTCCAGTATGACTTCACCGTCACTAATCACATCTGCAATGATCCTAGTTCCAAATGAGCTTGCACTCTGAGGTACTAGGGATTAGGACCTCAATATATAAATTTTGGGGCATAGTTCACCCACAACACCTATTATACATTAAACACTTCTATTTACTGGCAGAACAGCAGTGAACAAACTGTACTTCGGGTATCTGTGTTCTAGTAGGGAAAGTCACACAATAAATTCACATGTAAATGAATAAGTTAATTTCAGACAGAGATAAGAGCACTGAAGAAAGTAAAATAATGGATTAGACCAGTGGTTCTGAAACATTTTGGTCTCAGGATCTATTTACCTCTTAGACCCCAGATATGTGGCTATATATAAAATGGTCAATATTTACCACTTTAGAAATATACCCCATTTCATTCATCGTTTCAAATTTAAAAATTTGTGACACAGTTAATGCTTCACATGAAAACATCAAGTTTAATATCAAAAAAAACTAAATAAATTTATGCTCAGAAAAATGAAAAAATTTAGCATCAACATTTATAATTCAAAAAACATTTTTATACTATTACAGAATATTGGTTCCAGTGCTCACTCAAATATCATGCTAGTCAAACCACTCCTAGCTGAATACCTAAGCGCTGTGTACATACTGGTAGATAATTTATTGCCACTTACCTCTAAACTTGTGGTTCTCCAGCGAGCTGCACCTTAGAATCACCTGGGCAGCTTAAACAAACTTGATTATTAGGCACTACCCCAAACCATTTAAATGTTCAGTCATGAGTTCTACTGAGTATTAGTGTTACTTTTTTTTACTTCATCATAATTAAGCTACAATCGCTAGGAAGAATCAAAATCAAACACACACAACGATTATACAGGTAGGTGACTCTAAGCCAGGACTGAGAACTACTGGTCTAGTTGAGATGAATATGAGCTCAGAGAGGCATAGATTAGTAAAAATCAACCTCTCTGTCAAATATCTTAAGAGTCGTCAGCCTGACCTTGCTCTACTCCAGGTCCATCGAATCATTTGGATTCAACATAAATAGAATCAAGAATATGTACATTATATTAATTCCACCTGTATATAGATGGCCAAGTAATTTTAAAGCTGGAATGAAAAGTTCAGGTCTTGCTACCTTGGAAAAAGCCCAACAATCTGTCCTGCAGAAAGGTTGAAATGTCAAATGACGTTGCTTCCCACAAAAGTGAATTAGAGCGTGACCTCAAATGTTAATATATTCAGATCTTTCTTCTACCCTTAGAAGGTCAAGTATTCACAACAGCCAGAAAATCTGCACTAACCTATCCTCCCAGGATTTCTGAATATGCAGTAACAATTTACAAAACTAAACAAAAAAAAATCCCCTATTGAAGGAAAGTTATAGTCTAAGAAAAAGTAAGCTTTTATGAAGACGCAGCTAACCAGAGAAAGGTGTCATCAATAACTAATTAATGCCTAATTAATAAGTAATAATAGTTATATCATGCTTTACAATTTATAAAACACTTTTGCATTTGTCACCTGATTTGATCCTTATAACAGTTGCATTTGGTGACTGTTACTTGTATTTTCATTTTCCAAAAGGAGAAATAGAGATTATGAGAGTTTAGGTGACTTATCCAATGTCGATGACATAGCTAAGACCTAAATTCAGGTCTTTTTCAGGAAATCCTGAGCTTTTCAACTGCCTTTTCCTATATGTGGGGATGTGTCAGTGTTTCTTAAACAGGTTTTCCTGTTAAACATTACTCGTAAAAACTAAATAAATGCAAAAATCTATTTTGAAATTTTATCAATACATTATGTCACTTATAAATCAGAGAGATTTAATTCATTCACTAAAAGAGTGTTTTTCACTAGAGATTATTGGGCATTTTCTAGTATTCATTATTATTAACAACAGTTAAAAAACCCATTGTTACGCAATAGAACCAGTTTGGGACAGAGTCCTCAAATGCTAGATAGAATTCTTTTAAAGCTTTTTTATCTGTCTCAATATTCTCTAAAGCAAGTCAAATACACTGTAGTAACTCAACTGACCAAATAGACACAAATGCAATCATCTCCAGGAGGCAGTTTGGACAGTAAAGAAACACGGGCTAAAATAAAAAGCTCTCTAGCTTTTCACCTAAAAATCCAACCTAACAAAGAATATACTAATGGTAACTCACATAAAAGGCAAACGTTTGAGTAATAGCGATGAATATGAAACCCAATGTCTCATTTTGAATAACATCTGTGACTCTTTGCCATCAATAAAAATAATAGTACGATCCTCTTTACTCTGTGTTATCGTGTAGAGGCCAAGGGGGAATTAGCTGTCAGCATAACAAGGTAGCAGGGACACTCCCCTCTTTTATACGAATAGCAGTCAGTTTTACTTTTATATTAATAGCAGTCAGTTTTTACAAAATCAAACAGCCAGATCAAGGCTAGACAGAACAAGAGGCCAGGGGCCACAGAAAAGCAGATGCCTTGGCGTGAAGGCAGCCTATGAATGGTTTCCCAGGATTTTGATAGCAGGAGTGTTTATCTTATTGAAAGCAGAGTCTAATTGAATAAAAGAGTTTTTTTTTTTTTTTTAATAGTGAGCCATTAATTAGGCGGCATGGGGTAAACACAGGCTTTAGTCATGTACAAGGCTTCTGGGAGCCACAGACTATGCTCATCGATGCTGTCAGAGCGCCAGAGGAATGAGAGAGCCGAATGTTTTGCCTCTTCTGGAAACCTACCTGATACATTTGGAAGTGGCTTCCTCATGCGTTGCCTCTGTTCAAATCATCCCATAATTACTCTGGCACTGTAAGCTGCGAACTTGGCGGGCTCTGAGAGATATCAGATGTTTTTCTCATGCTTGCTGAACCTCTCTTAGACAAATTTTGCATTGTTTTTCGTGTCAGCTTTATCGTGGAACATCGTGTCGCCATCTGGGAAGAAAAACAACATGGCAGAGGAGCAGCTGGTGAACGGCAATGGCCAAATAAACATTGGCAGGCAGCCGCCATTAGGTGAGATAAGAGGGATGGGCAGCCCCATGCCAGCGAGCTCTCTTCATTGGAACATCTCTCACTGCCCTCTTATCTTCATTCAAATTCATGGCAATTTTTTATTCTGAGGCTCAAGCCCTCCAAGTGTCAGGTGTTGGGCCTTCCCTCCTCTGTCCTGGAGGAAGAAGACAGATCTGTAAAATCCTGGCTGATTGAATTTCTCTCCCTGGGCAGGACAACGGGCAAGGCGAAACATCTGATACCTTAACAGAAGGACGCCCCTCCGGGGTGAGAAAACACCAAAACCTTTACCAAGGTTTTCAACCAATTTGTTGATTTTTTTTTCTCATAACCAACACCATCAGTATTTATAGATTTCAAACTCTTAAATCTTTTAAGGACTCCGTGTGTCATAAATAAATAAAAATGACACAAACTTGCCTTTGATAGCAAGGTAACAAGAGAAGGTAAATTACATCAGATTAACAAAATTATACCCCATACTTTTCTGTTTCTAAGATATAACTTTTCCATTGTAACATTTCTAAAAGTGAGTTGCGCAGTACAGATGTCTTTACAAAATTTGACAACATTCAGACAGTGGAATGAACTGTGAAGTGCAACAGTCCTCACTGTGTGCACATGTGCAAACTAGTGAACATTTAAAGGTAAACATTTGCTCAACCACCTCCATTGCATTACTTGTATTGGTAAAACCAAAATAGTTGAGTTTTTAACTTAAGTTTAGATCCCAAGTTTTGGCTTAAAAAAATCAAAAAAAGATTGCATAGTGATAGAGTATTAATTTCTTTAAGTTGTTCAGTTCATAGAAATGTTTGATAATAGGCCATGTAATCAGAGGCAATAAGAATTGTGTTGAATCGATCAAAATAATTCAAAACTTTCTAAGTTAGTAGGCACTGGCATGATGAGTACATGCATCACGGAGACTGAGCCAAGACACAAAACATCAGTCTGATGAAGCCTTCCAACTAACTCTCAACATGTAATTCAATTAAGGAGAAAATTATCTCTCCCCCGCCACCCCACCCATGTGTGTGTGTGTGTGTGTGTGTGTGTGTGTGTGTGTGTGAGTGAGAGAGAGAGAGAGAGAGAGAGAGAGAGAGAGAGAGAGAGAGAGAGAATTTAACCAAAAAAGAAATAGAAAAAATGAAGTTCCAAGCAAGAAGGCAGTACTGTATACCACAGTACTATTTATAAAGGCCAATGCTATTTATAAAGGCCAATGGCTGAGAATCTTTGAATGCTAAAGCGTAAAAAGCTTAAATACGTATTTTGATTGTGATCACTATAAAAATATGAAATTGTATATATCATTAGTTTTTTTAAATGCATAAAACTGATGTATAGGTAATACATTGTTTCTTTCACCACCAAAAAAATAATTATTGATGATGTTACATAACTGATTTTTGTGTCAGTCTTATCGTGGAACATCGTGTTGCCACTTGGGAAGAAAAACAACATGGCAGGCTTATGCTAACTTTCAGAATGGTTGAGAATCATCTAATTCATCCCTTTATTTTAAAAACTAGGAAACCTGTTTCTAAGATTCTACACCTCATTTGGAACAGAACTCAAACACGATTTATGAGCAAAGCAAGGGGACTTCTTGAAAAGAAGAATGAGAAAACATAAGATTAAATGTCTTTTCTCAGCGACAGGTCAAATTAGGACAGGGCAGTAACTCTCCTTAAACAACACTAGAACAAATTATCGGGAAAAAATAATCCCTGAAACTGAATCAATCCTCCTTTACACATCTATGATTAAAAACAATCAAAACGATTGTTGAAAATCTAAGAGAAACTAAATCATAAAGAAAACTTTTTAAAAATCTCTTTAGATTAATTACAACATTACTCATAAAAAATTCACTCACTGTGAATGTTTCAATAAATTTTAATTTACATCCAGCCAACTTCTTTTGTCAATATTCTATTCATTCTTTTGACATCTGTCAGGTAAGTGCATGACAGTGGTTATTCCCTTGATTCAATCTCCAGTGAGATTAACCGTGTTAGTCTCTTGTTACAATGTTAACTTGGAAAATCTGAGATTATAATCCATTAGTCTATAGTCCATAATCTCTCAATTTAATAAGCTTTTACCTACAGACCAGTCTTATTCAAAATTTGCAAGACATTTTGTTCTAAAGTAGCAGGAAAATATTTTAAAAAATAAACTCATCAGTGGCAAACAGAAGCTACAAGCTTTTTCTTTTCCAAGCTTGAGCATATACTATGTATATAAACATCAGACAGCCTCTGTTGTATAATTATGCCAAGAAAGGTGAGTCTTGGCCCATTTTATTGATGAAGAAAGAAATCAAAGTCCAGAAATGGTAAACAGCTTCCCCAACATCAAGCAGCTCAAAAACCTAGAGAATCTGACCCAAATGCCTGTGACTTTAACTACTATGCTGTAATAGAAGGTATAAAAACATCACCATATTAGCAGACTATAACCACGTGTTGTATCTTTAAGTCAGTTAAAGTAATCAGGTAGGCTGCCTGGAAGAAAAATGAATATAAGCTTGAAGGATAAACTTAGCAAAGGTAGACACTATCAAAGTAAATAAATAAATACAACTGAAATGAAACTAAAAATAAAAGGACAACCAGGAAGGGAAATTCAGAAGGGAATTGTTGAAATTTTGCAGAAGGCCTTCAGGAGAAAAAAAAAATCGAGTTGGAATTAAACACTGGCCAAGGCAGTGCAAATTAATTTGTAAACGATGGATGTCCCAGTTGGAAGGCTTCCAGAGAGACACGGGAGTATGGGCAGGAAGTAGCCTCCCTGTGATGAGTAAGTCAGCACCTTCCTGTGAAGGGTAATAGCCTCACCTCTCAGTGGGGCTCAGATGACAAAATGCAAGAAGGTGACAAAGCTAATATGATCATTGCATGATAAATTAGAGCATATAATAACATGGAGGTTTTCACCCCCCAAAGATAGGATCTTTTCACTTAACAGGATCAATGAAGAGAGATGCGTATCTTTTCACCAATGCAAATCACCCAGAGCAGCTCCACGTCTGCAGTGCTGAGATGAGATGATTTTGAGATAACAAGTTCATCTTCTGACCAAACAGAAGGTCCCTGTTAGCAACAAAGTTTTATAAAAATAGAATAAAATGTAACCATTAAATAGTAAATGTCTTAGTCTGTTTGTGTAGTAATTATGCAATACCTAAGACTGGGCAATTTTCAAACAATAGATATTTGGTTCTCACAGTTCTAGAGGCTACAGGTACAAAATCAAGGTGCTAGCAGGTTCAGTGTCTGGTTTTAACTGGGTCTCTGCCTCCAAGATGTGAAAGCTGTGTTCTCTGGAAGGGATAGTCGTTGTTCTCACATGGTAGAAGAGATGGAAAGGCAAAAAAAAGGCCTAGGTATTACAGTTCTCTCCAGCGCTTTTATCAGGCGCTTTTCCATCCATGAAGTTGGCGCCATCATGGTCTAAAGGCCCTGCCTTTTAATACTGTTGCATTGGGGATTAAGTTTCAACATGAATTGTGGATGGACACAAACATTCAGACCACAGCATCAAAGACTCCAAGAATTTAACAAGACGCAGGGCTATGTAAGTTAAAGTCTAGGCTTTCAAGAGCCCAGATTCAAGATTCCAAGGCAGGAAAACCTTATCATATTAACATTGGCAAAAAAGGGCACGTTGAGTTTGAAAAGCTAAGCAAAGTATCCTAAGTAAAAATCAGAAACAATTCTAACATTGCATGCTTTCAAATAGCCAGGCCTGGGATAAGGGGAAGCAGGTATAAGCGGGTTGTGGGTGGACTGCCAGCGAGTGCACATAGATGGGAACCCTGAAGCCTACAGGGCCTGTATAAATATGGAAGGCAATTGTTATGACCTCTAAATGGAGTGCTGTTATACAACGTCAAGTGCAAGAGACCCTCCAAGTGGGAACCTAAACTTTGGGAAAGCAAGTGCCAGGAGCTAAGAAGTTCAACCTGACAATGAACGCCTTAAAAAATGAGTGGCATTGATAGCCTGATTTGGAGATGTCAAAAACAAGAAAAAGAGAGAGAGAGAGAGAGAGGTGCTAAAAAGAAGCTGCTCCCTTAACAATTCTCCTTGAACTCCAAATGGAAAAGACCGCTCATCCTTTGAAACACAGGCAGTGCCATACTTTAAAGGATTAGGCAATGTTTGGATTCTCTGACCCTATGTCCCTCCTTTGTATCAGAAAAAGCTCAACTACTCAGTGAGCTCAGCTCCAGGAATGCCCATGTGCACAGGCTGGTACATCAACCTCCTGGCACCAGGTCATTCTATGCCCTTTCATTCAAGCTACCTACCATTTACTTACCCTACCAAATATCAAAGAATATTAAACAGCTACAATAGCTAAAATTCTATGGATCTGGATAAATACAGACAGAAAAAAGTTCAATAGATTGTTTAGAAATAAATATTAGCATTTATTTGAAAAGATATATATAGTAAATGTGATACCCTGAATTTGTTTCAGCAAGTTATTGAAATAAAACTATTTGGTTTTTAAATCCACTTAATTCCTAGTTTATTTTAAAAATTAAGTGCAAAAATCTAAACTTTAAAAAAAAATAGAGAAAAATAAAACACAAGTCTATCAATTCCCTGGCCTTTTAAACTTTAAAGTTAATAAGAAATTACAGAAGAAAGTTAAATTTTATAACATACCAGTTTAAGTCTTTACATCAGAAAATACCTTGAAACAAAATTTAAAATATAATAGACATCTAATTTATTTGGCAGCTTTGCCTTAACTTTCCTTAGAGCAAACAGTGTTCCCTCTTGGCTTAATTGTGGCTGTCTCCATTCCTCCAGTGGTGGACATTTGAGAAAATTGTGGCCAATCCCACATTCTATAGCCCTAGGCATAGACCATTTCAGGAATAGGCACATGGCCCATGCCCGAGACTCAGTTCAAGAGGTTGTGCTAAAATGACTGGGAAGAGAATCCTCTTTACACAGGCATGGCTGAGAAGGCTGAATTTCTGCCTGGTCATTTTGCTTCCAGATAGAAAAAATGTTGGCCTTGAATGAGGTCAATCCAGAGGAAATCCAAGCTGTGACAATGGACAGATTCTGAGCGTGAATGATGCTATTAAGTCCTTCAATTCAGCTCTCTAAAGGCAGTTCTCCAGAGCCTTCGGTGACATGAGCCAATAAATTCCCATTTTGTTAAGCTAGTTTGAAGTGGCTGTCTCTTGCAACTAAAAAACATTAAAATTCAAAATGAGGAAAAAAGTACAGTAAACACTGCATAACAATGATGATTTTCTGAATATATAAATGACTCATTTATGTATTACTTTTTTTTTTTTTTAGCAGGCACTGTTTATTGGGGGTGGGTTCCTGAGATCGTTCCAATAGTGGACAGAAGGTCTGGCCAGCCCCCCCACTGCACCACTGGATGGTGCCCTGGGAGGGAGAGAGGCAGGAGAAAGTCATTTACCCGAGATTTACACACCCGGCTTTCTCGAAGGTCTATGAGTCGTTCGCCGCCTCATGGATCGCACGGCGGATGAACTCGTTTTTCTGCTCGCATTCGGCCCTGGTCACCTCCAGGCGGCTGAAGAAGCCGGAGCCCTTGATCCTGCGAGGCGGCGTGGTGCTGCGCTGCCAGCGGGGAGCGGCACCTGGTTGTACAGCCACTGCACCGAGACGTCCAAGGGCAGCAAGTTCTGGATCAGACAGGTGAGGGGTGCGCTTGTCGGGGCTCCCCGGCTCCTCTGGCGTTGCAAACGCGTAGACCTCTGGGGCAGCACGCAGGCCGCTCATCTTGGTTGGGGACCGCACAAGGGCCCTGGGCAGGTGGGAGTGGCTCACCTTGCAATGGTAGGTCTCCCCCTCGAGCCAGTCTCTGGTGCCCACCAGCAGGGTGGACGTGATGGTGACCGTGCCATTGCGCTGCTTCTCCTGCTTTGGGGCCACCTGGGCCACAGGCTTCTTACTGGCTCAGGACCAGGTCAGGTTCATGGTCCCCTTGCTGGGTGCCAGGTCCACCACCAGACAGATGATCGTGGGCGAGTTGCGGACGAACAGGTCGAAGTGGCTGGGCCAGCTCAGGTAGGCGCTCACCCTCTCCGGTGGGAAAGTGTGATCTCTCCCATGCAGCTTGTGATGACATTGCCTCTGCTCTGGCCTGCAACAAGCTGAAACTTCTCTCCTTAGCAGAAAACCCCTTGAGGGATGAAGGGATGGCGTTTCTATGTGAAGCCCTGAAGCACCCGAACTGTACCCTGGAAAAGCTGATGTTGATGTACTGCTGTCTCACCTGTGTCTCCTGTGACAACATCACAAGTGCTTTTGCACAATCAATTCCCTTCCCTCCTCAATCTGGGGTCCAATCATCTGGAACATAATGCGATGGTGTTTCTGTGTGAAGCACTGAAGCAACCAGACTGCAGCATACGGGAGCTGTGGTTGATGGCTTGTTTCCTTACCTCTGATTCCTGTAAGGACACTGCTGATGTTCTCATCTGCAATGAAAAACTGAAGATCCTGAAACTTGGGCATAATAAAATAGGAGATGCTGGTGTCGAACAGTTACGTGGAGCTTTGAAGCATCCTAACTGTAAATTAGGGTGTCTTGGGCCGCAAACATGTTGGATCACCCATGCCTGCTGTGAAGACCTTGCTGCTGCGCTCATAGCCAGCAAAACCCTGAGGGGCCTGAAACTTGACCGGATTACCTTGGACCCTGAGAGGTGGTGTTGCTGTGTGAGGCTTTGAGCCACCCAGACTGTGCCCTGCAGATGCTGGGGCTGCACAAATCTGCCTTTGATAAAGAATCTCAGAAGATGTTGGTGGCTCTGGAAGAAAAATGTCCCCATCTGAGCATTTCACATGAACCTTGGATTGAGGAGGAATACAGGATCAGGGATGTGATCCCCTGATGGGGAGTGCCCTGAAGTAATCTTCTCACAAAGGCTTTCCTTGATCACAATGGGCACTTCTCCTCCTGGGATCTCTGTCCTGTAATTGCATGTCTGCAGCAGGGCTGTGATTTCAGGGCTACTCCCTGACAGTGTTCTAGAGATACGATTATAGAGTGTGATTCCGTGGGTATGTGCTGATGGTCTCGGCCTCGGTCCTATATTCCCTTATCTTTAGAAATCCCGTCCTCCTTTGTGATACGTAGAAAAACTAGCACATTAAACGAGTGCTAAATGCTCAGGAAAGCATGGCTTTATTTTCTTAAAGGATGTCTTGGTGTGTAGGAGCATGGATTGGCAGGCATCACAGTCATGATACTTCTCATGCAAAGTGACATTAGAATGTGTCTATAGATTGTACTGCTAGCACGCAAACTTTCCAGTTTGTCCAGATTTAGATTTGATCAGTTTTCTTGTCCAATAGAAAAGCAGTTCCAAATCTCTCCTTATCCTTTCATATACTACACTCCACTAGGTCTTCCTAAAATTTCAGTATTATTCAAATATATCTACACTGTTCATACATAATTTAAAAGACAATATTAAACACCTCATTGACATAATTAAACATTCCCTAGTTCTCTATGGTAAACTGCTTATGCCTTATTGGCCTGATCTAAATTTTTTTTTTTCTTTTTTTAGATGAAGTCTCACTCTGTCCCCTAGGCTGGAGTGCAATAGCACAATCTCGGCTCACCGCAACCTCTGCCTCGGCCTCCCAAGTAGCCGGGATTACAGGCACCCACCACTACACCCAGCTATTTTTTTTTTTTTGTATTTAAAAAAAGAAAGAAAAAATACCAGAAGTTCACATAGCATTTCTTTCTGCGTGGGGGCCAACATGGCTCTCGGTTTTGAAAACACTTGAGCCTCTAGCACCATTAAGCATCCAGCGGCTTCCTCAGCATCCAGGCTAAGATAACCATATTCCAGAACAAAGCAGCCCATCTGAAGGATCACTGGGAGGAGGGAAGGCTGCCTGCTTAGCCCTGGCTATTAATAAGAATTTTGCCACAGAGAAAAAATGAGCAATTTAATAAAAGTATAAAATAGCTAATTAAGAAAATTTAAAAACACACCATGTTAATAATGAAAGAAATTCAATGAGAGCATATTTTACCAAAACCATTTTTTAATCTATAAAGTTTACCCAAAAAGTTGTAATAATCACCCAAAATGGAAGTGAAGTTGAGGAAAGATGAGCAACTTTCAAAAACTGTTTATGAGAATATAAATCTCTACAAATATTTTTACAAAACTATTGGCCAATATATAGAGTTATTATAACATGCTAACACTTTGTTACTATCATTCTACATTTAGGAATCTAGCCTAAGAAATTATCTGAATCAGAGAGAAAATATCATGCCATAAGAAATTTCAAATCATGTAATTGAAAATTATATTGTTGAAAAGTTTTTAAATGCAGAGTACAATATTTTTATTGTATCGCTAAATTATAAAGGTAATTTAAATAACTTGTGTTTATAACTGCGACTGAAAATTTTATAAAATAAAAATTTTATAAACATGGAGAAAAATGAAAGAAGAGATGCCGAGTGTTCATCGTGGCTATGACTGGCTTGTCGGGTTCTTCATACTGCTTTCCTGAATTTTCCAAATTGCCCATAATAAGCATAATGTTGATCATCAATACAAATGTTTAAAATTCTTTCTAAAAAGTTACTTTCCTCTTTGTCCCACTTTCTCAGAAGTATATATATTCTTCGAGGGTACATAATATCACACTTAAAGGGTACTCTAATTGGAAGGGATTTCGGAGGTGATCTGGATCAACATTTTCCCTAACAACTATCATATTCACAGCGTCTCTGACAGGTAGTCGTTCATTTTCTATTTGCAGACCTGCAGTAAGAGCAGGAGGGCAAGGTTCAGAGTTCTTTCATATTCAAGAAGGCTTCTGGTTCTAGGTGATGAAAAGTTCCTCCTTATACTGACTCAGCATCTTATGCTGAATTTTCTCATGTTGACTTTTCTCATGGTAACTAAGTCATTGATCCTAGCTCTATTCTCTGGAACAATACAGAATATGTTATAGGAGGATCCCAGCTTATCATGAGATAGATCACAGTTTGAATCTCTGCTGCTCCACTGCATGTACGATGTTCTTGGAGAGCAAATCAGAACCTTTGCTTCCTCACTTGTGAAATGGAGACAATGTACCTATCTGTCAGAAGTTAAAGAGATTCCATGTATAAAGTGCCTCTCATAGTAAGAAGAAGTTACTTAACAGCAGAAGTGTATTGACTGTTAATTTTCTGTCCTTTTATCCTTAGGGAAGAGCATGTTGCCCAAAATACATGAATCCAAAATTTTGTTGAATGAATGGTTTTTCAAACAGCTGTGAATCCACCTAAGTAAACAATAATCTCCCCACATTTCCCCATGCCATCTGTGAGAATGCTATCAAACAATGTGAGGTACTCTACACAATTTAGGCCACATTATATTTCAACTTTACCTTCAATTACCAGACAAGAAAGAGATATGACTAGTCCAGCTAATGTTTTTTTTAAACTCATGTTTCTCTCAGTAATCATACTCCAGTCATAACCACTCATGGTTTTATTTACTTACCAGTCTAGTCAAGAATTATGCTTAGAATAGATATCAAGAACACTAGGCTCGAGTTTTCAAAATCCTTTTCCTTTTTTTTTTTTTTTTTAATTTGATCTTTTGGCCGGTTCTGTGTAACTTAAATAAACTTTCAAGAAAAAAAGTGAAGCAACTGAAAAATAACCTCTTCATGATAAGCAAAAGGTAATCAATATTTTGTGGATTTTTTTTTAACACTCGAGATATAATATATTAGGGCCTGAAGATATGAACTTACTTAAAGCACATTGGCACTCTCTGCTTCCCCTAGCACTTGTGATTTTAGTACATGTTCAAGTTTTCAGTTCTACTCTTTGCAAGAGAGAGAGGAGGCATTCCGAGCCAATAGGAGCCAACTGTGACTTTTGTTTTGTATTAACTGTTAATATTGCATCTGCCACACATCCCTCCTCTGGGCCGGCATTTTTTCCCGAATGGTTTATACTGGTTTCTGCCCATTTATCTTTGCTTCTCTGACTCTGATTTCATTCTTTTAGGATAGGAATAGCTACAGTGATTTCATTTAACCTTCTCCTCCCTTTGTTTTTCCTCTGGATTGAAGCTAGATAGAAAGTAGGAATTTTCCTGTTTTCCCAGAGCTGCATTTAAGATCAAAGTTGAAGACTAAAATACGCTAAGAACCCCCTTCATATTCCAATACATCAAACATTCCTAAAGAGTTTAAAAGAGGTTTTGCTTTTAAAAAAAAAGTCTTAATACCAACCACTGCCACCTCTCCATGGACAATATAAGAAGAGAACTTAGAGGGTAGTGAGGAGAATCACCTTTATAAAGAGATACTATTTCACAACGGAAAAGGAAAGTAGGCGATCTTGCTACCTAAAATCAAAGGAAGAAAGCTTCAAGAGAATTCATTTTAATAATAAGAGGCGACTACATGAAGTCAAGATGCGCAATTCATTTGTCAGTGGGCAATCTGGCTACCTGAGCCGAAGGAAACAGTATTAGAGAGCATGGTGAGGCTGAGAGAAGAGGCAGCGATGAAGCTCTCTCGCCCAATCATTTGACATTGCCTGAATAGATGACTTTCTGAAGAGTCAGTAGACCCTAAGTAATGCTGTTGCATTCTGTCTTCCCAGGATTTACCAAGAGGACTAACCATCAGAAAAAGAGTCTTGGTGTTGTGGTGTGCAATTTTGGGAGGGGTTAAGGGAGTAGAAAAGATATAGAAAATTTCTCCTATCAAGAGCTATGTACTGGGAAGGGAGGAAGTTTGAAGACTCTCGGAAGAACCCACTTATGAAAGGACCGGTAACTGCCTGCCTGCCACACAGAGAGCACTCATGAAGACCTTGAGCCGAACGAGCAAGGACAGCTAACCAAGTAGAGAACTCGATCTCAGTACAAGCAATTAAGTAGGGAGGTATTTGCCCTTGTTCCTCTTCTACATTACCTGAACATGATTTTGAGAAAAACAAAAATACACCTCCTGGATATAAGATGGAAGAAAGAGAAGTCAATGCTTTATGTAATAAAAGGAATAAAAGAACTTTGAATTTAATTTAAAAATTTCAAAAAGACAACACAAGACTATTCTAATAACTGAAAGTGACTAGAACCTTCTGCAATATTCCAATATTTTATTAAAGTACCTGTTATTAACTGCATACGATTAGGTACTATGATACTTAATTGTATAACAGCGTAATGAAGAAAAACAGTAATTGGAAGCTTATACCCAAGTGAATTGAAAGTCTTTGACTAATATATTTAATTATATCTTCTCAGGCTTTCATCTTTGTCTAGAATGAGGATGGCCGTACCTTCATTATTTGCTATTCTTTCCCATTTTTCTCTCTTGTCTGGATTATATTGTGATTACACATTCAGAATACTTAGGCTTCTTGGTATCCCCTACAACAGCACAGTAAAAATGACTTAAAAGGATAATCTGAAGTGGGACTCCTCAAAATGTCCCTATTCCACCTCTGCAATGCAAGAATTCAGATGTGTCGGGGGCCTCTGCGTGGACTATCAGGAATGGTGGCAGCGAGAAGCCATGGCTAAATGGGGAGAGACATGACCACACAACACTCAAAAAGGGTACCTTGGAACTCCTAGGCAGTGGAAAATGTGAAAGAAATTTAGCCTGGTGGGAGCTCAAGATGCCTATTTCTACAGAGGACCATGGGTTGATTTTGTAGATCAGCACGGGCAACATTACTCGTAATATCTCATAACCTGTTCCTATAGTATCTTATGCCAAATTCTACTAGAAGGGGTGATGTAAGTCATCAAAGGAGTGGGGAGAAGAGTTATTAAATCAAAATGAGTTAGAAAATCAACAGGCACACTAAGAAAACGAAAATTCAAGATCAGGTCGTCATTTAAAGAAAACATTGTATCATCTCGCAACGAGTAAAATGAACAGTTCCATGGGAAGATATTTATATCAAGAGCTGTGCCACTCTAAGGAACAACAAATCCTATGAGCTCCATAAAAGTTAATTCACCTTACCAAGTCAGCCTAAAAAGGGAGCTAGAGGGCAACAGAGAACAGACTGAAACACACACACACACACACACACACACACACACGTGTGTGTGTGTGTGTGTATGTTTAATAAATATTTGTTAAAATGAGAATAAAATAGTGTCACAGAAGGACTTCTGTAGATATCAAAGAGAATGTGAACTACTCTGAAGACCTTGCCAAGAAAAGGGATTTCATAGATTCTACTGGTAGGAATTTGGGGGAAACAAGAATATATGCATAATACTTCTCTTTATTATTTGTTAATCTTACCACTTTGGTCATATTGAATCTAACTGTGGCCTGAAATACTTAACAACTGAACTAAGGTAAGTGTTAAACATTGAAAACTTAGCATGTGTGTTTTAACGAAGTTTTTCAATATCATAGACCAAAATCATAAGTAGCAGAAATTTCAGGCACCACTAAAGCAAAAATAGGAGCCTTTTAAAGATGTCCTGGACTGCATATTTATAAAATTTCTATGATATTGGTAGCCTAGAACTATATATTGATGTGCTAAACTACAAAGCTATTTTGACCAATGTTATTGAGGCGAATGTTTTCATTTTCCTTCTTTTTCATTTACCAATGATTAATTTAAGCTGAGCTATCTCATTGCTCAAACTTCCTTCCCACAACTGAATAAAAAACTAGTAGATTCACAAAGCCAAAGCTATGTGATGCTCAGATCAAATTTCTGTGATTTTCTGGTGTGGTTTGGTTTTGGTTTTGGGGGACAGGGTTTTCTCTGTCCCCTAGGCTGGAATGCAGTGGCACAATCATACCTAACCAGAGTCTCACTCCTGGGCTCAAGCAATCTTACCATTTTAGACTCCAAAGTAGCTGCCACTACAGGTACCGGGCACCATGCCTGGCTAATTCTTTTATGTTCTGTAGAGACAGGGTCTCGCTATGTTGCCCAGGCTGGTCTCCAACTCGTACGCGGAAGCAATCCTCCCACTTCAGCCTCCCACAGTGTGAGGGATTACAGACATGAGCCATCATTGCCCAGCCTCTGTTGTGATGTTTTTTTAAAGTCTGACATAAAATTATCTATGACATATGTATAAAATAAATTTGGCAAGTTCTATTTCACAATATTTTAGCTGAGTATTTCATATTCAATTAATTGTCATGAAGGCCTAAAGAGAGAGTGAAAACCCTAAAGCATTAATTTTCCATGTTCAATGTTTCTGAGTTTCTTGGGGGAAAAATAAGAGAAAGGTGAATTCACTGCTACAAGACCAAAAAAAAATGGAAACTTACTACATTTAAAACTAAGTATTACTTACTAGATGGGACTTCAAGATGCCTCTGACTTCGCGTACTTTTTAGAAGGTAAACAGGAAAACACGCAGTTGGCCTGGGATCCCATACCTAGACTAGAGGCAGCACATACAACTGCTAAGTGAACAGTCTGTGCTTTGCCCCCAAGGATCCGGGAAATGAGCACAAACGAAATAGTCAAGGGCTAAAAATTTAGCTGTGGGAGGCTGAAGTGGGAGGCCTGCTTCAGCATAGGAGTTGGAGACCAGTCTGGGCAACATAGCGAGACCCTGTCTCTACAAAAAATAAAAGAATTAGCCAGGCATGAAGGCACATACCTGTAGTCCCAGCTACTTTGGAGGCTGAAGTGGGAAGATTGTTTGAACCCAGGAGTGAGGCTATAATTAGGTATTATTACGCCACTGCACTCCAGCCTAAAGGAAAGAGTCAAATCCTGTCTCCAGTTTACTGCAGCTAAATAGAGAAAAAAACCAGTTGATCCCAGGGGAAGTAAGTACATGGTAATGTAGGATGCAATAAAAAGCAGTGGCACAGAAATTCACCGCTACTGTTTGTTTCATCCAGTTACTCTGAGCAAAGGCAGCTGCAATGAGGGGCCAGTCTTCTTTACTCCAGCATCTGGGGAATTCTGGGATTTCCAGCACAAAGACGTATCAGTTGAAGGGCAAAATGACAGAGGATTCAGGGAAATTCACCAGCTAATGGACAGGGGAATAAATTCTCCCAGAACATTCCCCATTCCCACCACTGGAAATGGAATCGCCCTTCAGACAATCTGTATGCCTGTTTCTTTTTTTCCATTTTCAATTTATAATAACAATAACGACCTAGACATAGGACATTTCCTGGGCTTTAATGACTGTCTAAGGTTAATGGCCCTCAACTACACCTCAGGCCATCAACCCCTCCCAGCTGGTCATTAATCTCCAGGAAATATCCTGTTTCAGGGTCATTATTGTTTCACTATCAGCTATACCTTAAAAGCTTTATGGATTCTGCAAATACAGATCTCTCACCAACAGAGGTTATAAAATCTGTTTAGAATTCTGAAATTATCTTGAGTTTGACCTCTGAGACACATTTTCTTCAAAACTAAAATTGTTCCAAGAAAACACTCAACTTTATTTTTGTTTATCTACTTATTTTTTCTCAGGAAGGAGATCTACTAGATATTACAAAAACATAAACAAAGTCAGTACGATTGAGGTGGGGAGGTCTGCTTTAAAGGGAAGCACCCTCTATCCTGAACAATAGCATAACTCAGTCTTTGAAAATATACGTTATTTGTGAAAACAGCTCTCTACAATGATGTATGTGTTAAAATGTCACCAGATTTTGTGACATGCACAGAATTTTCAAAATGTTTCTAATTCTAAAATCTCTTTTTTCACTTTTATGAAATCTATACATTAGTATGATTAAAACAAGCATTTCACCCTCTGCAGAATATTGCACAGGACTAGAGGCTCAGAGAAGAGTGAAATGCAACTTCTGGACAGGAATGCTATTAAGATTTTGATTCAGCAGCAAAGGGAACGATGCTTGTCCAGGAAACCTTTGCAACCTAGAGATCCAGTATAGGCAAAAGAGGGGGACAGGGCAGGTGTTTAAAACCAAAGAAATCCAACAAATGGTAATGGGGCACTCCCCAATAAACAGGAAGATCACAGAAACATGGAGACTTGGGTAGGCAGGGCGTTAAAGAGTTGTGGAAGCCCTGGATGGGCCCCAGCTTTGGGAAAGAATTTCGAGTGTAAGATCCATGCATAGAGGTTTTGACAAGAACAGTGTCTCAATGCAGATTAGCCAGTTCTACAATTGCAGGTCGGAGTTTCAGACCCTGAAACTGAAAATTAAGGTAGGACACTGGTCACAAGAATGAAGCACAAGCTCAGGTACCAGACCCAGAGCACAGAGTCAGTGCAAACAGGAAGGCAGGCTGGTTTCGGCTGCTCAAGCTGCTGTAACAACATACCATAGACTAGGTGATGTGAACAAAAGAAATATGTTCCGCAAAGGTCTAGAGGCTGGAAGTCCAAGGTCAAGATATCACCTAATTCAGCTTCTGGTGAGGGCTTTCTTTCTGGTTTGCAGGCAGACAACCACCCTCTCGCTGTATTCTCCCATGGGAGGGAGAGGGGAAGGAAGAGAGAAAGGAGGGAGGGAGGGAGGGAGAGAGGGAAGGAGGGAGAGAGGGAGGAAGAGAGGGAGGGAAGGAGAGAGGAGGGGGGAGAGAGAGAGAGGGAGGGAGAGAGGGAGAGAGAGAGAAAGAGAGATATGTATCCAGTATCTCTTTTTTTCCCATAGGTTATTGAGTGAAAAGGTGGTGTTTGACTACATGGATAGTTCTTTAGTAGTAATTTGTGAGATTTTGGTGCACCCGTCACCCAGGCAGTATACCCTGTACCATATTTGTAGTCTTTTATCCCTCACCCCCATCCCACCCTTGCCCCCAAGTCCCCAAACTCCAATGTATCATTCTTATTCTTTTGTTTTCTCATAGCTTAGCTCCCACATACCAGTGAGAATATTCAATGTTTGGTTTTCCATTCTTGAGTTATTTCACTTAAAATAATAGTATTCAGTCTCATCCAGGTCACTGTAAAAGCTATTAACTCATTCTTTTTTATGGCTGAGTAGTATTCCATTGTATATATACACCAGTTTCTTTTTCCACTTGTTGACTGATGGGGATTTGAGATGGTTCCATGATTTTGCAGTTGCAAACTGTGCTGCTATAAATATGCATGTGCCAATCTTTTTCATATAATGACTTCTTTTCCTCTGGGTAGATATCCAGTAATGGGACTGCTGGATCAAATGGTAATTCTACTTTTAGTTCTTTAAGGAATCTTCACACTTTTTTCCAGGCAACTATACTAGTTTACATTCCCACCAGCAGTGTGGAAGTGTTTCCGGAGCACCACATCCATGCCAACATCTACTGTTTTTTTATTTTTTGATTATGGCCCTTCTCGCAGGAGTAAGGTGGTATCACATTGTGGTTGTGATTCAAATTTCCCTGACACTAGTGACGCTGAGAATTTTTTCACATGTTTGTTGGCCATTTGTGTATCTTCTTTTGAGAATTGTCTATTCATGTCTTTAACCCACTTTTTCACGGTATTGTTTTTTTCTTGCTAAATTTGTTGTAGATTCTGAATATTAGTCCTTTGTCAGATGTATATATTGTGAAGATGTTCTCCCACTCTGTGGGTTGTCTGTTTACTCTGCTGACTGTTCCTTTCGCCGTGCGAAAGCTCTTTAGTTTAATTAAGTCCCAGCTATTTATCTTGTTTTTATTGCATTTGCTTTGGGGTTCCTGGTCATGAAATCCTTGCCTAAGCCAATGTCTAGAAGAGTTTTTCCAATCTTATCTTCTTTTATAGTTTTAGGTCATAGTTTAAGCCCTTGATCCATCTTGAGTTGATTTTTGTAAAAGGTTCGAGATGAGGATCCAGTTTCATTCTCCTGCATGTGGTTAGCCAATTATCCCAGCACCATTTGTTGATTTGTTGAAAAGTGTGCCCTTTCCCCACATTAAGTTTTTGTTTGCTCTGTCGAAGATCAGTTGGCTGTATGTATTTCAGTTTATTTCTGGGTTCCCTATTCCATCCCATTGGTCTATGTACCCATTTTTATACCAGTACCACGCTGTTTGGTGACTACCGCCTTACAGTATAGTTTGAAATTAGGTAGTGTGATGCCTCCAGATTTGTTCTTTCTCCTTAGTCTTCCTTTGGCTATTTGGGATCTTTTTTGGTTTCATATGAATTTTAGAATTTTTTTTTCTAGGTCTGTAAAGAACGATGGTGGTATTTTGCTGAGAACTGAAATTGTGATTGCCTTTGACAGTGTGGTCATTTACAATACTGTTTCTAACCCATAAGCATGGGATGTGTATCTATTTGTTTGTGTCGTCTGTGATTTGTTTCAGCAGTGTTTTGTAGTTTTACTTGCAGAGTTCTTTCGTCTTCTTAGTTAGGTATATTCCTAAGTATTTTATTTCATTTATTTTATTTTTGCAGCTATTATAAAGGAGGCTCAGTTGTTGATTTGATTCTCTGCTTGATTACTGTTGTGTAGAGAAGAGCTACTGATTTGTGTACATTAATTTTCTATCCTGAAACTCTGCTCAATTCTTTCATCAGTTCTAGGAGCTTTTTGTAGGAGTCTTTAGTGTTTTCAAGGTAAATGATCATATTATCAGTAAACAGCAACAGTTTGACTTCCTCTTTGCCAATTTGAATGCCCTTTATTTCTTTCTCTTATCTGATTGCTTTCGCTAGGACTTCCAGTACTATGTTAAAGAGGAGTGGTGAGAGTAGGCATCCTTGTCTTGTTCCAGTTCTCAGAGGGAATGCTTTTGACTTTTCCCCATTCAGTATTATGTTGTCTGGGAGTATGTCACAGGTGGCTTTTATTACATTGAAGTATGTCTCTTGTGTGATGATTTCACTGAGAGTTTTAAAGAGATGCTGGATTTTGTCAAATGCTTTTTCTGCATCTATTGAGATGATGATGTGATTTTTGTTTTTAATTCTGTTTATGTAGTGTATCACATTTATTGACTTGTGTATGTTAAGCCATCCCTGCATCCCTGGTAGGAAACCCATTTGGTCATGGTAGATTATCTGTTTTATATGCTGTTGAATTCAGTTAACTGGTATTTTATTAAGGGTTTTAGCATCTATGTTCCTCAGGGATATCTGTCTGTAGTTTTCTTTTTTGGTTATGTCCTTTCCTGATTTTGGTATTAGGGTGATGCTGGCTTTGTAGAATGAATTAGGGAGGGTTCCCTCTCTCTCTATCTTGTGAAGTAGTGTCAAAAGGATTGCTACCAAGTCAGGTAGAATTCTGCTGCAAATCTATCTTGTCCTAGACTTTTTTTTATTGGTTTAATTACCATTTCAATACTGCCACTTGTTACTGGTCTGTTCACGATATCTAATTCTTCTTGATTTAAGCTAAGAAGGTTGTATCTTTCCAGGAATTTAACCATCTCTTCTAGGTTTTCTAGTTTATGTACATAAATGTGTTCATAGTAGTCTTGAATGATTTTTTTAATTAGACTTTAAGTTCTGGGGTACATGTGCAGAACATGCAGGTTTGTTACATAGGTATATGTGCCATGATGGTTCGTTGCATCCATCACTCCATCATCTACATTAAGTATTTCTCTTAAAGCTATCCCTCCCTTAGCACCCCAGGTTTCCCTCCCTGTGTCCATGTCGACTCATTGTTCAATTCCCACTTATGAATAAGAACATGTGGTGTTTGGTTTTCCGTTCTTCAGTCAGTTTGCTGTGAATGATGGTTTCCAGCTTTATCCCATCCCTGCAAAGGACATGAACTCATCCTTTTTATGACAGCATAGTATTCCACAGTGTATATGTGCCACATTTTCTTTATTGATTGTATCAATGATGGGCATTTGGGTTGGTTCCAAGTCTTTGCTATTGTGAACAATGCTGCAATAAACCTAAGTGTGCATGTGTCTTTACAATAGAATGATTTATAATCCTTTGGATATACATCCAGTAGTGGGATTGCTGAGTCAAGTGGTATTTCTATTTCTAAATCCTTGAGGAATTGCCACACTGTCTTCCACAATGGTTGAACCAATTTACACTCCCACCAACAGTCTAAAAGCATTCCAATTTCTCCATATCCTCTCCAGCATCTCTTCTCTCCTGATTTTTTAATGATTGCCATTCTAATGGGCATAAGATGGTATCTCAATGTGGTTTTGATTTGCATTTCTCTACTGACCAGTTTTGATGAGCTTTTTTTCATCCTGATACCAAAACCTGGTAGAGACAAAACTAAAAAGAAAATTTTAGGCCAATGTCCATGATGAACATTGATGCAAAAATTCTCAATAAAATGCTGGCAATCCAAATCCAACAGCACATCAAAAAGCTTATCCATCACGATCATGTTGGCTTCATCCCTGGGATGCAAGGCTGCTTCAACATACATGAATCTATAAGCATAATCCATCATATAAACAGAACCAAAGACAAAACCACATGATTATCTCAATAGATGCAGAGAAGGCCTTCCACAAAATTCAACAACCCTTTATGGTAAAAACTCTCAATACACTAGGTATCAATGGAATGTATCTCAAAATAATAAGAGCTATTTATGACAAATCCACAGCCAATATCATACTGCATGAGCAAAAACTGGAAGCATTCCCTTTGAAAACTGGCACAAGACAAAGATATCCTCTCTCACCACTCCTATTCAACACAGTATTGGAAATTCTGGCCAGGGCAATCAGGCAAGAAAAAGAAATAAACGGTATTCAATTACGAGAAGAGGAAGTCAAATTGTGTCTATTTGTGACGACATGATTGTATATTTAGAAGACCCCATCATCTCAGCCCCAAATCTTTTTAAGCTGTTAAGCAACTTCATCAAAGTCTCTGGATACAAAATCAATGTGCAAAAATCACAAGTGTTCTTATACACCACTAACAGACAAACAGGAAGCCAAATCATGAGTGAACTCCCATTCACAATTACTACAAAGATAATAAAATACCTAGGAATATAACTAACAAGGGATATGAAGGACCTCTTCAAGAAGAACTACAAACAACCGCTCCAGGAAATAAGAAATGCCACAAACAGATGGAAAAACATTCCATGCTTATGGTTGGGAAGAATTAATATTGTTAACGGCCATGCTGCCCAAACTAATTTATAGATTCAATGCTATCCCCATTAAGCTACCACTGACTGTCTTCACAGAATTGGAAAAAAAAAAAAACCACACACACACACACACACACACACCTTAAACTTCATATGGAACCAAAAAAGAGCCCACATAGCCAAGACAATCCTAAGCCAAAAAAAACAAAGCTGGAGGCATCATGCTGCCTGACTTCAAACTGCACTACAAGGCTACAGTAATCAAAACAGCATGGTACTGACACAAAACAGAGATATAGACCAATGGAACAGAACAGAGGCCTCAGAAATAACACCACACATCTACAACCATCTGACCTTTGACAAATCTGACAAAAACAAGCAAAGAGGAAAAGCAATGAGGAAAGGATCCTCTTAAAAAAAGCAATGAAGAAAGGATCCCCTAAATGGTGTTGGGAAAACTGGCTAGCCATATGAAGAAAGCTGAAACTGGATCCCTTCCTTACACCTTATACAAAAATTAACTCCAGACGGATTAAAGATTCAAACGTAAGACCTAACACCATAAAAATCCTAGCAGAAAACCTGGGCAATACCATTCAGGACGTAGGCATGGGCAAGGACTTTATGAGTAAAACACCAAAAGCAATGGCAACAAAATCCAAAATAGACAAATGGTATCTAATTAAACTAAAGAGCTTCCACACAGCAGAAGAAACTTATCATTAGAGTGAACAGGCAACCAACAGAATGGAAAAAAATTTTTGCAATCTACCCATTAGAGAAAGGGCTAATATCCAGAATCTACAAAGAATTAAATTTACAAGAAAAAAAAAAACTCCATCAAAAAGTGGGTGAAGGATATGAACAGACACTTCTCAAAAGAAGACATTTATACAGTCAATGAACATTTGGGGGGAAAAAAACCATGAATGATTTTTTGTATTTCTGCGATGTCAGTTCTAATATCTCCCACTTCATTTCTTATTGAGGTTATTTGGATTTTCTCTTCTTTTCTGGGTTAATCTTACTAATGATCTATCAGTTTATCTTTTCAAAACCCAGCTTCTTGTTGCATTTATCTTTTGTATTGTTTTTTGTTGTTGGTTCAATTTCATTTAGTTCTGCTCTGATCTTGGTTATTTCCTTTCTTCTGGTGAGTCTAAGTTTGGTTTGTTCTTATTTCTCTAGTTCCTTGAAGTGTGACCTTAGATTGTCAGTTTGTGCTTTCAGTCTTTTGAAGTAGGTATTTAGGGCTATGCATTTGTGTCTTTGCTGCATCACAAAAGTTTTGACAGGTTGTGTCACTACTGTCATTCAGTTCGAAGAATTTTATTAAGTTCCATTTTAATTTTGTTTTTGACTCAGTGCTCATTCAGGAGCAGATTACTTAATTTCCATGAATTTGAATGGTTTTGAAGGTTCCTTTTGGAGTTTATTTCCAGTTTTATTCCACAGTGGTCTGAGACAGTGTTTGATATAAGTTTTCTTAAATTTACTCAGACTCATTTTGTGGCCTCTCATATGCTCTATCTTGGAGAAAGTTCCATGTGCTGTTGAATAGAATGGGTATTTTATGGCTGTTGGATGGAATGTTCTGTATATATCTGTTAATTTCATTTGTTCCAAAGTATAGTTTAAATCTATTGCTTCTTTGTTGATTTTGTCTTGATTGACCTGTCTAGTGCTGTTAGTGGAGTACTGAAGTCCCCCCACTATTACTGTGTTGCTATCTCATTTCTTAGATCTACAAATAATTGTTTTATAAATTTGGTAGCTTCAGTGTTAGGTTTAGGACTGTGATATTTTCCTGTTGGACTAGGCCTTTTACCATTACATAGTGTCCCTCTTGTCTTTTTTAACTGTTGTTGCTTTAAAGTTTGTTTTGTCTGATGGAAAAACAGCAACTCCAGCTCGCTTTTGGTGTCCATTTGCATGAAATGCCTTTTTCCAGCCCTGTACTTTAACTTTATATGAGTCCTTATGAGTTAGGTGAGTCTTGAAGGCATCAGATAGTTGCTTGGTGAATTTTTATCAGTTCTGCAGCTCTGTATCTTTTAAGTGGAATATTTAGGCCATTTATATTTAATGTTAGTATTGAGATGTGGGGAACCATTCTGCCTTTTCTGGCAGAAAATCAAGCATGTCATACAGAGTTATCTGCTCCAATATTCTATTTCCAAAGGGTGGAAAAAAACTTACACAAGATGTCACTGAATATTTCAAACTAGGCAATATATATGTTAAAACTGCAAGGTATCTGGATACAAAGCAGGAAGCAGAAGTCAACAGCAACATCCCAGAATTTTCAAAATAAACTCTTAATCAGAAAGAAATGAATCATTGAACTTATAGAATATTAAATGACATATTATTGTTTTTCTACGTGACTGTTATTATAACACTTTCTGCAAGCACTAAAGCTGACATACTAATTGCTACTGGAATATTTTAACTATGAAATTAGAAAAGCATAAAACAAAAGATGAATGTAAGAAATACTGAGACAAGGACTTAAGTGTAAATAAGTTTATTTGAAAAGTTGTTTAGAATTCAGAATTATCATTTTAAAGAAGCTCAGGGAACTACCAGAAAATACTAATAGAAAATTAAATAAAATGTAGGCAATAATTTATGAAAAAAATAAAAAATTTGACAAAGAAATAGAAACAACAAAAAACATAAATCCTGAAGATAAAGAACATAACTGAAATGAAAAATTCAATTGAAAACTTCAGTAGCAGACTTCATCAAGTAGAAGACTCAGTGAACCTAAAGACAGAACATTTAAAGTTCTCCAGTTAGAAGAATAGTAAGAAAAACAAGGGAAAAGAATGATGAATTCGGGAATTATGGGACACCATCAAGCAAACTAACCTTTACATAAGAGGAGTTACTGTAGGAGAAGAGCGACAGAAGGCCTGATAATGACATATAAGGAATTAGTGGCTGACAGTTTCCCAAATCTGGTGAAAGACAACATCCAGGTACAGAAAGCTCAGAGGTCACCAATCAAATTAAGGCCAAAAAGGAGTTAGTCAAGACACATCACAACCATCATAACCAAATTATCAAAAATCAAACACAAAGAAAAAATACTGAAAGTAGCAGGAGGTAAGAAAGATCACATTCAAGGGAACCTTAATACGGCTTTCAGCAGATTTCTCAAAAGACACCCTACAGGCCAGGAGAGAGTAGGAGTATGATATATTAAAAGTGTTGAAGGAGGTAATTGACAAATGGAATCTAATTAAACTAAAGATCTTCTGCACAGCAAAAGAAACTATTATCAGAGTGAACAGGCAACCTACAGAATGGGAGAAAATTTGTGCAATCTACCCATCTAACAAAGGAGTAATAACCGGAATCTATAAAGAACTTAAACAAATTTACAAGAAAAAAACAGCCCCATCAAAATGTAGGCAAAGAATTTGAACAAACACTTCTCAGAAGAAGACATTTATGCAGCCAACATACAAAAAAAAAAGCTCATCATCACTGGTCACTAGATAAAAGCAAATCAAAAACCACAATGAGATGCCATCTCACACCAGTTAGAATGGCGATCATTAAAAAGTCAGGAAACAACAGATGCTGGAGAGGATGTGGAGATATAGGAACACTTTTACACTGTTGGTGGGAGTGTAAATTAGTTCCACCATTGTGGAAAACAGTGTGGCAATTCCTCAAGGATCTAGATCCTGAAATACTATTTCACCCAGCAATCCCATTACTGAGTATATACCCAAAAGATTATAACTTATTCTACTATAAAGACACATGCACACATGTTTATTGCATCATTGTTCACAATAGCAAAGACTTGGAACGAACCCAAATGCCCATCAATGATAGACTAGATAAAGAAAATGTGGCACCTATACGCTATGGAATACTATGTAGCCATAAAAAAGGATGAGTTCATGTCCTTTGCAGGACATGGATGAAGCTGGAAACCATCATTCTCAGCAAACCAACACAGGAACAGAAAACGAAACACCACCTGTTCTCACTCGTAAGTGGGAGTTGAACAATGAGAGCACATGGACACAGGGAAGGGAACATTACACAATGGGGTCTGTTGGGGATGAGGAGCTAAGGGAGGGATAGCATTAGGATAAATACCTAGTGTAGATGACAGCTTGATGGATGCAGCAAACCACCATGGCACATGTATGCCTACGTAACCAACCTGCACATTCTGCATGTGTATCCCAGAACTTAAAGTATAATTTTAAAGAAAGTGCTGAAGGAAAATAACATGCCAACAAAATTTTTTTTTACTCAGAAAACCTGTCCTTCAGACATGAGAGGGAAATTAAAATTTCTCATAAAAACAACAAAAAAACATAAGGGAGTTCATGATTAGGTCTGCTTTACAGGAATTGCTAAAGGGAGTTCTTTAGTTCTTTAAGCTGAAATGAAAAGCTGCTAATTAATAACATCAAACATATAAAAGTAAAAAAAAAAAACTCAATGGTGTAATACATAGCCATATTTGGAATTCTCTAATTCTGTAAGAAAGTGTGTAAAACAATTTTATCCCTACTAAGAGGTTTAAAAGACAAAAAAAAAAAACTGTTAAAAACAACCATAGCTACAACAAACTGTAAAGGAGTACAAACTACAAAAACAAATGTACATTTTGACATCAAAATCATAAAACGTGGGGAAGGGTGAAAGTATCAGAGTTTTTCATTATGATTAAAGGCAAGTTGTTGTTAACTTAAACTAGCTTGCTTTAAGGATAAGATATTTTAGGTAAGTCTCACGGTAACCACAAAGCAAAACCTATAGAAGTTACACAAAATAGAAAAGGAAAGGAATCAAAGCACATTTACATAGAAAATCATCATCCCACACAGGAAGATAACAAGAGAGGAAGAAAAACACAATCCACAATGCAATTGGAAAACAAGAACAAATGGCAGTAGTATGTTCTCACCTGTCAATAATTACCTTGAATAAAATTAAATTCTCCAATAAAAGTCCAAATGGTTAAATAGATTTTTTAACAATCCAACCATATGCTGTCTACAAAAGACTTACTTTAATAGTAAGAATACAGACTGAAAGTAAAGAGATGGAAAATGATATTCCACACAAATAGAAACCAAAAGAGAGGAAGGGAAGCTCTACCTGTATCAGATAAAACAGAGTTTAAGTCAAAAACCATTAAAAGGGATGAAAAAGGTTATTACATAATAAAGGTGTAAATTCACCATGAACACACAACAACTGTAAATATATAGGCACCCAACATCATAGCACCTAAATATAAAGCAATTATCGAATGATCTGAAGGGAAAGACAGATTTCAAAACTGTAACAGTGGGGGGCCTCAATATCATAGTTTCACCAATGGACAGATCGTCTTCACAGAAAATCAGAAAACATGTATTGAACTTGAGTTGCACTTTAGATCAAACAGACGTCATAGACACCCACAGAACATTCCATCCAACAGCAGCAGAACACACATTTTTCTCAAGTGCTCATGGAACTTCTCCAGGAAAGGTCATATGCTAGTCCACAAGACAAATCTGAACAAATATAACAAATATAAGATGATTTAAATTACAGCAGGTATCGTTTTAGGTCACAATGGCATAAAACTAGAAATCAATAACAGAAGAAATCTTAGAAGATACACAAATATGTGAAAATTAAACAGCATGCTCCTAAACCAACAATAGGTCACAGAAGAAATAAGTAAAATCATTGTTATCTTGAGATAAACTAAAGTGGAAACACAACACACCACAACATATGAGATGGAGCAAAAGCATTTCTAACAAAATAATTTATGGTGATAACAAATATCTATATCAAAAAAAGAAGAAGCCAGGCACAGTAGCCTATAATCCTAGCACTTTGAGAGGCCAAGACTGGTGGATTCCTTGAGCCCAGGACGTTGAGACTAGCCTGTATAACATGGAAAACCCCATCTCTATCAAAAATACAAAAATTAGCTGGGCATTGTGGTGTGTGCCCTGTAGTCCCAGCTACTTCAGAGGCTGAGGTGAGAGGATCACTTGAACCTGGGAGCTTGAGGTTGCAGTGAGGCAAAATTGTGCCACTGCACTCCAGTCTGGGCAACAGAGTGAGGTGTCTCAGGAAAAAAAAGAAGAAAGATCACAAATAAACAATCTTAGATTTAACATTACACCTCAAGGAACTATCAAAGGAAGAACAAATGAAGCCCAAAATCAGCATAAGCAAAGCAATAACCAAGATCAGAGAAGAAATAAATAAAATAGAGATCAGAAATACAATAGAAAAAAAATTGATGAAGCTAAGAATTAGGGCTTTTTTTTTTTTTAAAGATAAATAAAATTGACACACATTTAGCTATACTAACTAGGAAGTTAAGAGAGGATGCTCAAAAATAATTAGAAATGAAAGAGGAGACACTACACCTGATACTACCAAAATATAAAGGATCAAAAGAAACTACTAATTATATATTAACAAATATTATAACCTAGAAGAAGCAGATAAATTCTTAGACACAAGCTACCACAACTGAATCATGAGAAGACAGAAAATCTGAACAGACAACCACACACACACACACACATACACACACACAAAGATAAACAATAAAAAATGGGCAAGAGATGTGAACAGGCATTTCTCAAAAGAAGACTTAAAAATGGTCATTAAGTATATGAGAAAATACTCAGCATTACTCCTCATTAGCGAAATGCTAATAAGAATCACCTTAGACCTGTTAGAATGGCCTTTACCAAAAAGATGAGAGATACACACCGAAGAGGATGCAGAGAAACAGAAACTTATAAACACAATTAGTGAGAAATGTAAATTAGTATGGTTATCATGGAAAATGGTATCAAAGTTTCTCAAAAAACTAAAAATAGAACTACTATATTGTCCATAATCCCATGTGTGGGTATATAGCCAAAGAAACTGAAATCAGTATATTAAAGGGATATTTGTACTCCATGTTCATTGCAGCACTATTCAGAAAAGCCACGTTATGTAAACAAACTGTCTATCAACCGATGACTAAAGAAAATGTGATATACATATGTGTGTGTGTGTGTGTGTGTGTGTGTGTATACACACACACACACACACACACATTAAGACATTATTCAGCCTTAAAAAAGAAGGAAATCCTCTCATTTTCAATAGCACAGATGACTCTGTAGAACATTTTGCTAAGTGAAACAAGTCAGGCCAGAAAGACAAATACCACATGATCACCCTTAATATGCAGAATTTAATAAAGTTGAACTCACAGAATTGGAGAGCAGAATGATGGTTACCAGAGGCTTGGACGTAGGGAAAAAAAGGGAATAAGAAGTTATTGATTAAAGGGTAGAAAGTTTCAGATAGGAGAAATACATTTTGAGATTTATTGCACAGCAGGGTGACTATAGTCAATATATTACATATTTCAGAATAACTAAGAGTACATTTTAGATGTCTCACTATAAAAAATGTTGGGTAAGTGAAGCAATAGATAAGCTAATCAGTTTGATTTAATCATACCACATTACATACATATATAAAAACATTACATTGTACCCCATAAATGTATACAATTAAGGTTTATCAATCAAAAATAATTATTTTTAAAAATATATAATAAACAAAGATGAGCCGAGATTAGCAGGGCAATCTCTTCAGAGGGCTGTGCTGTGACTTTAAAGCCCCAAGAGTGCAAGGGCTACCACTTCCAAACCTAGAGAGACAAGAGGAAGGATGGGAGATCTGCTCCCCCTATGCAAGATAAGTGAGGTAGGCTAAGTAAAGAGCTTCCAAACATGTTTACATCCTAATCTTCACAACCCATAAATATACCTACATGGTAAAAACAGTCTGTGCAGATGTGATTAAGTATCTTTAAATGCTGAGATTATCCTAGGGTTATCCAGATGGGTCAGATGTAATCATAAAGGTTTTTATAAGAGGGAGGCAGGAGGGTCGGAGTTAAAGAAACAATATGTCAATGGATGTAAAGGTAAGAGAGTCCCAGAAAGATCTGAAGATTCCTACTCCTGGCTGCAAAGATGAATGACAGGGCCACACACTAGGAATCAGGTGGCCTTTAGAAGCTATAACTGGTAAGAAAACAGATTCTTTCCTAGAGTCTCCAGAAGGAATGCAGCTCTGCCAACACCTTGATTTTACCCCAGTGTATTAGTCTGTTTTCACACTGCTAAGAACTGACCAAGACTGGGTAATTTATAAAGGATACAGGTTTAATTGACTCACGGTCCAGCATGGCTGGGGAGGCCTCAGGAAATTTACAATCATGGTGGAAGGAAAAGGGGAAGCAAGGCACCTCCTTCACACAAGGCGGCAGGAAGGAGAAGGGCTGAGTGAAGGAGGAAGAACCCCTTGTAAAACCAACAGATTTCATGAGCACTCACTATCAGGAGAACAGCATGGGGGAAATTGCCCCTATGGTTCAATTAACTCCACCTGTTCTCTCCCTTGACAACTGGGGATTATGGGGGATTGCAATTCAAGATGAGATCTGGGAGAGGACAAAAAACCTAACCATGTCACCCAGTGAGAGCCACCTCAGACTTCTGACCTCCAAAACTGTATAGTAATACATTCTCATTGTGCTAAGTCACAAGATTTGTGGCAATTTGTCGTAATAGCATATAAAATTAATACAAGGGAAAGGTTTTAGGGAGCCCACTAGGACATCTTACTACATTTCCTCTAAATCCCAGTGAACATTGGATACTGCTGACTCTCCTCTGAAAAATCCAAGGTTGATGCAGGTTAGCTAACAGCTGTGACAGCAGAGTGAAAAACTGGGAATTGGTCTGCATTCCAGAGCCTGTTTAGAGACAAATACGTGAGTGTGCCTTTCCTGCAAAGGATTGTCAAGGTCTCATTCCTGAAAGCCACCTGCAGGGCCAACTTCATGGACATGGGACTTCTGCAGCCACACAGGGACCTACATTCAGAAGCAATCTGTGCTTAATTTAATGTTCTGTTTTCACTGGATTGAAATTCCTCATCATATCTGAGCAAAGCACCCTGTAATTTTATTTTGCACTGGGTCTTGAAAATGATGTGGCCAATCACGGTCACCAGAAAGAGCAAGAGACCAGCAAAGAGATGTTGACAAAATGACAAGAGTCTCGCGGTTAACAGAGAAGCAAGTGAAGAGTTAGATTAGACATGCTACTGCCCAAGTCAGGGCTACAGATCCCAGTCATACCAAGACACGGGTTGGGCAACCTCCAAAACATCTACACGAGCAAGTAAGAACTTTAAGTCCCCTTTCCCTCTCCTATGTAGTGCGTATATGTTCATCATCATAGCCAGTTTGGTGGGAAGAAGAGATGTGCTCCATGTGGAAAGGGATAAATAAAGCCCCCTTCCTCAGTTACAGCTTTTCTGCCTATAGCAGACCTCTGCTGCCAGAAGGCTGAAGACTCAACTGTGTATCTAGTTCAGAGTTTTGATTACTGTCTGATACCAGATTTCTTGATTACTGAACTGAAACATTGAAGCAACCGGAAAATGTCATGGGATTGCCAAGTTTCCATTTGGAGGAAGAATTAGTCCCAGTGGAGAAAAAATAAATTTAAAGAGCAATGGAAGGCCAATCTATGGATGAGGACTTGTTCAGCCAGTGATTATCTAATCAGGTCAAAGTCGGGGAATCAGAGGCAAAAACTCTCTCTGCAAGTTTCACAGACTGTATACATGTAGAAAAACATTTAGTACTGGCTTTAAAACCCAACCAGAGAATAAATAATATGAATAATATAAAGGGGAAAAATTTCCAAAATAGTATTTCCAGTAGGAAAAAATGCACAGTAAAAACTTATATACATGTATAGAATTATTATGTGTCAACTAAAAACAAAGGAATAAAAGAAGATAGAAAACAAAAATAAATTTCCAAATGTACTCTTTTCGGTTGGAGAAAAGAAAAACACTTGAGCCTCCATTATAAATGAAAATACATGTAATACATCTCCCCTGAGACATCTGATCTTAATGAACAGCACAGACAAACACGGGGATAAGGAGGGGACTCCTTCCTTCTCTCCACCCTTCACGGCCCCATGTTATCTTTATCAAAAACAATTTTGCCGCTCTTTGCTTAGAAGTCTGGAATGCCTCTTCAGGAGCTTTCAAGGTGAAACCTAAAGTCTGCAGTACATGCACGTGGTGTTCCTCAGCCAACATAGCTGGTCCTTCCCCACCATGCCATGCCACATACACTCTTTGAGCTCTGTTTCCCAGACTTCAGCCACACACAGTGTCTGCTTCATTCACATTCCCTCAGAATTGCTATCAACTTAATATTTTTCTATAAACCAAGTCATGTTTTTACTTAAAATTATCCTCATGCTAAGCATTATCTTTTAGTCGTTTTAATGTACTACTTACCATTTTACTCTATAGTTAACTATTACGCTTGAAATTAACTTTCAAAAATTAAAAAGTTGATCTCTGTGTCACATTTCACCACCAATTGTTCATGTAACACCAATGGTATGTACTGCTCTAGACAGAAACTATGGGACTTTATTGTACACTGAGCATTCTGTGCCTTTGAACCTGTTGTTTTCCTCCTCTTACAGTGTCCTTCCTATTATCTGGTAAAGTTATTCCATTCCTTTAGGATTAACTTAACCCAAAGTTACCTCCCATGAAAGCTTCCCCAAATCACTTAAAGCTGTTTCTTCTCTGTATTCCAAAGCACTTTCTAACTACTTTCCACCTTTCTTCACTATGACTTATATCATTTTGTAGGGCCATACTATGTACGTGTCTGTCCTTTTATGAAACTGAGTAGTCATCTGTGGGTCATTCCATTATCTAGGCCTGTGCATAATAGATGCTCAATAAAAATATTTGTTAAACAAAGAAAGAATGATAGATATGCAGCCAAAGCTAAGTTAATGATGTCATTTACAGCATGATTATCTCAGCACGGTATTATTTTGGTTAAACAAAAGATGCCCCAAAATCTTAATGTATGGAAGATTCTCTACAATTATCAAATAAGACTAATAAAAAAATTAAATGTTTTCCATATACAGCAAAAAGAACACAGAGTTGGAAGACCTGAGAAAAAAGTATAAAGTTACATCAGAAGTCAGTGTAAATTTTTTCCTAAGACTTTGCAGGTAAAGTTATTCCAGTTATTCTTTTTTAGGAATCCTCCATTTAATTGTCACTTACAAATTGCAAATTTTAAAGATAAAAGTTAGAAGAGCAAATTTAAAATAAGTAAAGGGTAATTAATGCAGCAACCAAGCATTGGTTACCTCTGATGAAATGACCTCATTTAAAACAACAACAAAATGTTACTAGCCCACACTAAACAGCTGCTCCACAGTAGTATTGTAATGGGGGCGACATCCTAAAGAAGCTCCCAATTCCGGGATCCAAAGAGGTTCTTGGCCTCTCTTACCCCGAAGAATGGGGAAAGGGGCGCCAGAGATGCAATGAGCTTACCATTGGAATAAATACCGTGGACCCAAAGAGTTTTGCGGAGAAGTGATTTATTAGGCAGAGAGAAAGAGAAAGACAGCTCCCATGCTGCCGTGGGAGCGGATCCAGAGAAGCAATCTACAAAGGGAGGGAGCAGCGGAATTTTAACCTTTGAGTTATTCCCTCCCCATTCATGTTCTCATCCAGTGAGAGGAGTTCTTTCAAACCTCCTCTGGAGTGATGGATCTTTGACTCTGATAGCAGATTGGCTACTTTGTCCGCAACTCTGAGTTAGAGAACCTCCTCCGCCCAGAGGTTTCCGGGGGGCTTTTTGGACAAAGGCGCCCACCTGGATTTCTCTACCTAACCCAGAGGGCAGACAAAGAACTTTACATTCCCGGATGGAGGGGTGGAGCCGGGAAACTCCTGCCTTTGAAACCCTGCCCTTCGCAGGCCCAGGAAGAGTCCCTCAGTATCTCCGTGTTATAATTCAGAAAATTCCCTTTTTCGTGTTGCAGTTTTCCAGCCTTACAGAAGAGTCAGAAAATGTTCCAGGTATAGTCATACATATGGGGGATTTTTTATTTATTGCCTTTTAATCCCAGCCAGATAGTTATTCCCTCTTGTTCTTATTTTTCTTATACTTTTTATTTTGAATACTGATTTATAAAGGGTCAAACACAAGTTTTTTTATATTTTGCTTATACTGAAAATTATGATGCTTATACAAATAAAATCTTTGAACGCTTTAATAGGGGTAGGATCTCTCAGCAAGTCTACTGCATGGGGCAAGTCTACTGCATGGGGCAAGTCATGGCACCGAAAAAGTTAAGCGAAAAACAGCTGCTCTAAATCTGCACCGGGTGTTAATCAAACCATCTCCCAAATAGCAGAAAGGCTTAAATCAAACACCTTAATTTGCCCCCAAACTCCTGTTTTTACCTTGATTTAATAATTCCCAGTGACAGCAATCTGTTGTCCTCATCCCACACAAGGCCTCAAGCCTGGGGTTCTGCTGCTCATACCAGCTTGCCTTCGGTAGCCCCTCAAGGAGAAAAGCTCCCCAGGAAGGAGATGGAGCTTTATTTTTATCCCAGTTAAAGTCCCTGTCCAATCCATTAACAGCTTTCATAACCTTGGTCCAGGGCATTTCCTGCAGAAGCTGTAACCAGCTGGGGTTAATGAACTCTCCCTACCATTAATTCCTAGGAGAGACCATTGGCCTGAATTGTTACTTAATTACTCTTCTGTGTACAGCTTCATAAAGCAATGAAATGCCTTCTTTCAGGAAGAAGGGAGATGGTAATGGGGGTCATCAGAGGCCATTAATTTTACAAATAGTTTATTGGAAACTACAGTGTGTTAAGAAGTCACTCTGGCTCACAAATCAACTCAATGTGGTCCTTACTAAGTAGAGATCCAAAACTTCACAAGTTTCCGTGACTTGCATGCACAAAAAGTTACAAGTGGTGCAGAATCTTATCAAAGGTACACACCACCTTCAGGTATGCAGAAATATATTCTTTAGTTTCTGCAACTGATCATACCTTCCCCTCTAGCTCTTAATCCTAAAGTTGGCAGAAAAGAATAAAGTCTATTTTAGATTTCATTAAATTTTCCAATGTAAACATGTCAGGTAATTTCTCAGTCTTTTAAGGAGACTCTCCCTGTCCAGAGTGCTCCGATGGTAGCAGGTACAAGAAAAAGCTCTGTACCCAGGAAGCCTCATAGGAAAAGCTTTGGGTCTTCATGCCTCCCCTTAGTGTTCCCAGATCTGCTGGACTCTGTCCACCTCAGCACAACCGGAGAGCTTCTCCTGTCCTCCGAGCTTCTTACCACATCTACACCCCACTTCCAGGTCCAAGAATGCTCAGTCGCTTTTTCTGCACCACCAAAATTATACTTGCAACAACCTCCCCCCATACTCAAAACACATACACACACTGCCTTTGCTCTTACCTCCTTCACCTGTTTATGTTTCCTCATGGTAGTGTTACCAAGCAAAAGAGGCTCCCTGCCCAATGTGCTGGAAGCCAATACTATAGGTTTTGGGGAAAAGAAAAGCTTTTTACTGTAGGTCTACCAACAAGGAGACAGGAGTCCAACTCAAATCTGTCTCCCTGTGCTGGCTTTAAAGCAGTACTTTTATTAGAAAAGGTTTAGGGATTGGATTCTGGAATTAGCAAATGGCTGGCAGAAGAAAAGGGGAGGTCTGGAAAGTCCTCAGGCATCCACAGTTATCTCTTCAAGCCTCCTCACGGGTCCCATGTGCAAATTCAGGGGAAATTAGTATAAAACCTGCACTGGAAATTCAGGCTGTGGCATCAGTAAGCTTGTTCTGCACAGACTCCAGCTGGCTCTATTGGTTCCAACCAATTTCAGCCAGGTTTTTTGTTTTTAAATCTCTCAAACCGAAGGAGTTTCAGCATTTCAGCAAATAGTTTATTTTCTTATCTGGTATTCTGCAAGCTCAAGAATTTGTTAGTTACTGGTTTCTTTAACTCTTTGGGGTATGGTTTCAGCAGTCTCCTCTTTTATCATATTAAGTAAAAATGATTTTATTTTATTGTTACCAGTCCCCCTACACACACACACACACACACACACACATCTTTGAATATAAACTTCACAAGATCAATAGCTTTTGGCCGTTTTGTTCACACTTTCTCTCCAGTGCTTAGAACAGAGCCTAGAAGACACACATCGTGCTCATTCAGTTTCAGTATTTGTTGAATAAATGAGTAGTTAGTTGACTACATGATGAAATCAGACTGCTGGTCAAAGGACCTAGACATTTCATTTCAGTCATACTGGTTTCCAGCACATTGTGCAGTGATCCTCTTTTGCTTGGTAACACAGCCACAAGGAAACATGTGAAGGAGGTGAGAGCAAAGGCAGTGTGTGTATGTGTTTTGAGTATGGGGGGAGGTTGTTACAAGTATAATTCTGGTGGTGCAGAAAAAGCGACTGAGCATTCTCAGACCTGGAAGTGGAGTGCAGATGTGGTAAGAAGCTTGGTGGACAAGAGAAGCTCTCCAGTTGTGCTGAGCTGGACACAGGGTCCAGCAGATCTGGGAGCACTAAGGGGAGCCACGAAGACCCGAAGCTCGTTCTGTGAGTCTTCCTGGGCACATAGCTTTTTCTTTTACCTGCTACCATCGTGGGAAGGAAGAGTCCTCTGAAGAGGGAGAATCTCCTTAAAAGACTGAGAAAATTGAAGATAAAGCTCTCTTCCTGGGGCAGGAAGAGAGCTTTATCTGCCAGAAAAATAAAAGAGGCTGCCCCTTCAAACTGACCAGAAATCAAATCCACTGAAGCTACTGCTACTTAGGGCAGACTTGGCCATGAAATCCACACACTCACCTAGGCTTTGAACTCTGCGCAAATGATGAGAAACCATTGCCACCCACCCCACTATGACATGTTGCCCCGCCCATCCTATGTCAAAAGAAGAGTCATGACCTCTCAGAATGCTCTGAGATTCTATTGGATAGTTCCAGTGTAGAAAGATTAGACTCCTCAGAAGCTAATTGACTAGGGAAGGATCAGGACGACAAGACACATCGAAAGGGAGGTAGAGTCTGTAGGAGAAATGGAGGGAAGAAAAGGAAACGACGGGGAACAGAGAGCCAAATGCTTTACATGTACCTGGTTTTCTGTACCCTCTTTAATACTAAAGATCTTAATATCTAGAAATTCTGGCATAAGTCAAAATAGAAAGCAGAGATTATTTTTCCGGGCAGTTGTAAATCTACATCCATGCCCATGGGGACTCATGGAAAGCAACTGGCCTAGAACAAAAAGAGACCTAAATATCGATTGCCTCTATTTCTTCATAGTGTCTTGTATAAACCTCCAAATGGTTTTATGTTGATAAGCCATCTCTGACTATGTCTACTAACAGGACATATATTCCAGCATTATCCCTGTATCCTGACTGTATCTTTACTAGGGTATAATCAGATCATGGGCAGAAGAATCGAAGGGCTGAGATTTGTCATGGTTAAATGTGGGGATTAGAGGGAGAAAACCAGTTAATTTCGTTTCTACTTTTCAGTAGAAGCAAAACATAAATAGTAGTTACTCTATTCTTCATAAATGAACCCATTTCCCCAATTCATTAGATACATCTCTGTTGGCATTTTAGGGAATCTACAATGGAAGGATACAAAAAAGGTCAGCTAGATTAACTAGTCATTATTACGCAAAGCCATATCCAGGGACCAAGGTGTGAAGCAGGTTTGCTACTGACCCCTTCCCTCATCTTCCTGCTGCCTTCTCCCCTTCTGCTCCTGTTTATGCACCCACCCTCACACCCTACCCCAAGCATGCCATACCCTTCTGAAACGATTACTGTAAATCCCCCATCCAAGGAAGCCCTTCCAAGATAGGACTTAACTTTTTAATATCATCCTTCATGCCTATCTAAAACAAAAGCCCTGTACCTCACGATGCTATTTGTGGTTAATCAATTCAAAGACAAATCAATGAATTAATTTACATTAGAAGAAAAAAATATATATATATATATATATGTATATATATATATATATGTATCAAGAGTGTCCCATGTGCTCTTTCTGAAGTACTCTAGAGTTACCATTATTTCATTTAAATTTACTTCAAAAAAGATGCTTGCATTCTTGAAAGCTATGCCTAGAGCCTATTTGTGTGTGCTTAATGGAATGACTCTCATGGTAACAATTTCAAACTTTGTAGCAGGCAAGTAAGGGAGAAGCGCGGAGGTAGGAGGAGGAAGGGAAACAGCGAAGCCCTATCATGCTGGTGGAAACTTTTTGTGGCTCTGCAGAAAGCCAGGCCCAACCAGAAGTGACGTGACAGGTTCTTAGGTAAAAGTGGTCAATAAAAGTGTACTGCATAAGCAGGTTTTGTGAGCAGTTTATCTAAGAAAACATTGCCAAGAGAAAGATTTCTCTGCAATGCAAGCGGTTATTTAAGGAAGCAGAGCTTCTCATGAAACCAGAGAGAAGGTGCACTATTAGATTGATGACTTTGGAGGAGAGAGCCTGGGAAAGACCCTTGCTGACTGAGCTGAGAATTATCAAAACAGTTGTAGATCATGATAAACAAATTCACTGAATGAAAATGTTAGGTCCCCAGAGAGAGTGAGGTTAATAAACTCTATGTCTTTAGATATCCTTTTTGGCCCAATGATTATTGATATTAAGATAACACGCCCTTGTTCATTTTGGGAACTGAGTCTATAGGTAAGAGAAAATGGAACTCTTAAGATTGGCCCAGTCAAAAAGAAACATTATCAGTTTGAATACGGACCTTGAAAGGGATATGCAGGGACTAGATGAAGCAAATCAGGAACTTCTCAAAATCCGAGAGACAGAAGATAAGATTTGGAGGTGAGTATTAGGGTTTCATGAGGGAAGTTTCCAATCCAAAGAAGGGGTGGAGGGCTAGAACAAAAACTGAATTTTCCTGCTTGCTCTAGAGACCTCTACCTTGTGTGGCAAAAAGTTACTCTTCATTCTTTGACATTTCTCTTGAACACTGATGCACAGCCAGTTTCCAATAGATTCCTAAAAGACAGAGTTGAGAGAACATTGGAGTGTTTGGTTTAGGAATCAGGCAGGTCTTCCTTCTTATAATATTGAAGTGAACGTGATCCTATGGATACAGTAAGGGTTTTTCCTTGAGATTGATGTACAATGTCCCTGAAGTTCCTTTATACCTGGTATCTGTGTTTTATCAGTTCTGAAACTGCCAAACATGGGTTCTCATAGCATACGTTTGTGTTGTCCAGGCTGGAAAGTGAGATCACTCAGACGGGAGACCTGGTGGAAGATGAAGAGTGGGAGAAGGAGAACCGCACCACGATGGAAAGGGAAAGAGCCTTGCAGGAGCTGGAGGAAGAAACCGCCAGACTTGTAAGCAAGAAGCTGGGAAGAGCCATTTAATAGGTTGCATTCCTCATTCCATCCCTCATCAATTGTCAGATTAGCTTGTCTCTCCTTTTTATATATGAAGAGTGGCCACCTCAAAAGTCATAGTAGAATTTGTCCATGCATGGAAGGGGGTATATTTGGTAATGTGTTTGGCTTCTTCGGTAATGTTCAATATTGGGAAGCCCTGCAGATGGGCCTCTATATCTCCGTACTTCAACATGATTTAATCTCAATATACACATGGCATTATGCAAATAAGGTCAAGTTACTGCAGGAAAATATAGTTGGGGTGAAATGGACAGCAATCAACTGAGTAAGAACAGATGATGGAATACAGAGGCACTTAGACTCTTACTTCTGTCTCACAGGAAAAGAAGAATGAAACGTTGGTCCACAGTATAACAGAACTTCAACAGAAGGTGAGGTGGGGTTCTTGTGTTCTCCAGTGTCCCCACAACAGCACCATTCATCAAAGAGGCAAGGCTGGGGGAAGTGATCACAGAGGAGTCCATAAATCAGAAAGACCTATACATGGAGTGCCTACTACTCTAATCCACACTCCCAAGGCCGAGGTTCATGGCCTAAATGTTACGGATTTTCTCTGTAAGCATGAGAGGAAAGGAATAGATGGAATATTTAGTAATCTCCTGGGTTCTTCCTTCTATCACCAGAAAATGAATTCCAACAGATACTCTGAAGTCATTAACTAGAACCTTTGTGGTGAGAGGTTAATTTTACTTTCAACAGAGACCTTTTAAACAACAACAACAATTAACTTAATCCCCAAGGATTTCCTTTTAAGTATGTAGGCATTTCTAATACCTCAACAGCTCCTCAGAATTCAGTGGACTTCCAATGACTACCCTAACCTCTGACCCATGAGTAGAGAGTAGCCTTCCACTGCAGAGGGCTGTATCCCTGAGTAACCCAGCATGAATTGGGGGTTCAAGAAAGTACTCCTGCCTTAAGTCTCTAGCATCACTGGCCAAGACTAGTCAGAAGAAGACAGAGATAGAACAAAGATGTTTCCACAGGTCACCAAATATCTACCAGAGGGCCACATCCTGGAAAGCTTTATCAAGGCCATAGTTACTAATCTGCATACACTAGAGAAAGTCTTTGTCTTCTATACTTTTTAATGTAATATATTTTTTATTTGAAACTATAGCTTACAAGGAAATCACAAAAGATAACCGATTGTGAACAGAGCCATCCAGATGGAGCCCCAGAAGACATAAAGGTAAATGAAAAAGCAATCCTAAATGTGGTTGGGCTATGTAACCAGGAAACAAGCTGTTAAGTCGGAAATCGTTGCAACGTTGTGACAAATTCTTGGTAGTTTTCCCCCATGTCAAGCTTAAGCCTGGGCCACTGAGTGCTGAATTCTTGTCTGCCCTTAGTAAGGAATGGCACTCTTACGTCTCATTTGTTGTTCTCTCTTCTATTAGGCAGAGCGGGACACAAATGCGTATGTAACATTTGAGGCAGTTAAAGTCCCTAGTTTAAAGCTATAGCGCATAATTTGGTGTATGAAGTTGAGTAATTGAATCACTCCCTCTCAGCCTCAGTTTCAAGATTAAATGAATTGTGTATATAAAATATTTTCTTTTTTGGATGGTACCAACTTCAAAAAGATGTGTAAGTTTTAAGTTATTATTTAAAAGTCTTGCTGAAGCGCATGTATACATTCATAGAGGCAGAACTAGGTTTTGTATGTCTACTGAGTGCTCGGCAATTTATGTACCCTGTCACGGATCCCAATCTAGAAAAGGATTCAATTAGTCACTCATGTATTTAACGTTACCCCTATCTGCCAAGCACATCATACTCTGCTTGGCATGTCTCTAATTGTGTTCCAGAGCTAAGAACCTGAGGCTAGCCACAACCTATTTGATGAGAGAGAGGGAGAAATTTTTTGCATATATTCATGGGATAACAAGTGCCATTTTGCTACAATGACATACTGTGTTGTGGAGACCTCATTTTTCTTCAGAGAGCAGATATAAAAATTTTGGCAGCCGGGCGCGGTGGTTCACGCCTGTAATCCCAGCACTTTGGGAGGCCGAGGCGGGTGGATCACGAGGTCAAGAGATCGAGACCATCCTGGTCAACGTGGTGAAACCCCGTCTCTACTAAAAATACAAAAATTAGCTGGGCATGGTGGCACGTGCCTGTAGTCCCAGCTACTCAGGAGGCTGAGGCAGGAGAATTGCTTGAACCCAGGAGGCGGA
>PVKV010000642.1:0-41679 GCA_004027835.1 Alouatta palliata | reverse complement strand
TCTGGGTAACAAGAGCGAAACTCCGTCTCAAAAAAAAAAAAAAAAATTTTGGCACATTCTCTACAATTAGATCTTCATCCTTGCCTTATCCAACTCGTCTGTTCTTCTAAAGCCCACACTTGGTTGTGTGTATGAAACCTCTGAAGATCTGAACACATAGAAAATAGAAATAGAAAATGAAAATATGGAGAATGACTCTCCTATCTTCTGCTGGCCAATTTAGTTTTGGTGACCACAAAAATAGGAAGTCCAAAGCCAGCAAATAAGCTTGCTTGTCTGTGCTCATTCAGGTTAGTTATCTGGAAAGAGAGAACTCAGGAAGAAATTGGAGCCAAAATTAGAAAGGGTTATAAAGAACCCTGACTACCATCTGACTGCAGTGGTCAAAACACTGATTTGCTTCAAGATCACTTCTTTTTACCAGAAAATAAGCCCAGCCAGAACTGAGTGGTGACACTTTAAGTCTGGCTGTGTTCACTATGTCAACTGATAGAGAATGGAGTCTAGTGTTAGTCAGAATAACGGCCATCATTTGGCTAGTTAGCCCTAAAGTGTTCCAGAGTATTGTTTAATCCTTTGAACCACTCTTTTGCCCACCTATTTTATTGAATTATCAGGTGACAGCTCTAATTCTGTGACATGTACAGGATCTCTTCTGCTTCTGTTCCTCTGACATGCTAGGAATCGGTGCAGCAGCTTAATGGGGTGCCTAATTCAACCCTTTGTGACTCACACCATTGGCTTGAAACTATATATCCCTTAGCACACTTGGCTGACTGATCCTGGATGTAACTGACTGAAGAGTGAAGCACCTGTTTGAAGAGTCCAGATGTGAAATAATGGTACCTAGATGAAAGTGGGAACAGCAGAGCTGGAAAAAGAAGGAAGAATGGTCATGTCTGCTCTTCCGCCAAATTGTCTCTCAGATGCATCCTTTCCTCTCTACCGCTTCTGTCGCTACTGTTTTTTTACAAGTCACCATAACCCCTTACCTGAACAACAGAAGTCAGCTTTCAACCAGTCTTCCTGCTTCTGTTTTCACACCCAATCTCTTTTTTTTCAGACACATAAAAGGCTATTCTCTAAGAACATGAATCAGATCATGTCTTTAGACTTCAAGCCTCTCCTGCCTTCTCACTGCATTTAGAACAAAGAACTGAAATCCTTTTAGAACCCGCAAGGCCCTACACAATCTAGCCCCTGTCTACATTTTCCCACCTTGTCTCCTACCTACCAATTTCCCTTATACTCTGGCCATACAACTCCTTCACACAAGCAAAATCTGTGATAACTTCATGGTCCTGGCCCTTGCCATACCCTTCCAAGAGAACATATTTCTTCTGGATCCCCATTTACCTAGCACTTATCATTTAGGCTTTAGCTCAACCAGTATCACATCAGAGAGGCCTTTGCCAACCACCTACCACCCCCTCTCACATCACCACTACCATGACTGTCTTCCAGCACATGAATGTTTTTGTTTCCTTCATAACACATACCATTATCATGTGGATGTATTTGCTGTGTCTCCCTGTTAGAATGCCAGCTCTGTGAGGGTGGAGAGCAAGTTCATCCTGTCTACTACTGTATCTTAAGTACTACCCCCTGCCCCCCGACACACACATACTTCACTCCAGAATAGTGGCTGATAGAGAATGGTCTTTTGCCAGGTATTGCAGGAAATAAAAGGGCAAGGAAGGCATATGGGAAGGGAGAAAGGAGTAAACAAACATCTTAGAGTCTGACCGACTATATTAAAAGGAAAAGGAAGAGCGAAGTTTTTCAAAACTGGTATTATTTTTAAGAGAAATGGCTAAGTAACAGTAGGAAGCTAAGAACTGAAGTTTAGAGGTAGCATTAGATGAAGACTGAAAAGCAGGGAGTATGAAAGGGCAAGTTCACCAAACAGCTGCAAAGGGCACTAGGTGGTTCCACTCCTCCGTCAGGAGATGTGTGACGTTGTAGCCCTGAGGCTCCTGACAGCTCGTGAGGCCATCTTGGAGACAGCATTCCATTCCTGCACAGCTTTCACCTTGCCGAGTTAGCAGTCTCTTTTGCTTTCTTTAGGTTAAGTTACAACAGCTGGAAGCTTCCTACGTACACCAAGAGAAGGAGCTGTTCAAGGTAACAGCAGGAACTTCAATGTGACTTATCCCTAAAAAAGGGAAATGTGATCCTTGGTCAGACAATCTATTTCTCAAATGAGTGATTTACATTAAGGTTCCAGATCCAAGACCATGATGGGGCTAGGGAGGGGTAAAGAAAAGAAAGATAAACACAATCCCTGAGGTTACTTTCTCTTTCACAACTTCTTTTTACAGAATACACGCTACAGTATGTATCTCACAAATATTAGTATCTATCTATTCCGCTCCCAATTGCCCACGAATTCCCCCTTTGACCTATAACTCCCATTTAGCTTATTTACCTTAAAAGAAGGAAATACATTTATCTGTACAGCAAAAAAATAAATAAACAAACATTTAGAACAGTTAGAAAACCACAAATAGGAGCTGGGACACAGGAGGAAACAAGTATGCTTGAGTTCTTATAACAATTTGCTGAAATATATTTACAACCAAATTTTGATTTCCCAGGTAATAAAGGACTATGCATTTGTGACCCAGCTCTGTGAAGATCAAGTCTTCTGCATAAAGGTAGAACTTCTTGGTAAAGGGATAGCAAAGAGTTTATTAAGGTACAGCATGAAATAGAACCAGGATTTTCAAAGAATACTGTCTAGAACAATTTCAACACTTCAAGGTGGCACTTCTGGGAGACTTTGAGGTCATCAGCACCCCACTACCTATATCACTCTATTTGTCTTTGACTCCATAGGAGTTCCTTCCCTGTCTCCCACTCTCTGTGCTGTTAAGTTAATAATGCACACTGCTATTTATAATGTCAGTTATGCCCAGAAACCTGTCCAGTGGTGAGGCATAGCAAGAGATCAAGAGTAGTGGTGGGGTGGGTTTATGAAAGCAGAGAAAGTGGCAGTGGGAATGCCAAGCATTCATGATACCATGTAATAATAAGTGATTATGCTTAGAAAACTTATAATGCTTCTAAGTAGTAACTGTAGCTTCCTTTGTTTCTCTTTGAAGAAGTACCAGGAAACACTGAGGAAAACAGAAGAAGAACTAGGGGCTCGGTTCCTTGAGAGAGAAGTGTGAGCTTTGGCAAAGGACCATCCTGGTTTTGGTGGTAACTCCATCTCAGCCTGAGTCAGAGCAAACAATTCCCAGACCAATTTCTATTTGGAATTGAAGGGGTCCCGACCCCGCATATCTTTCCCCTCTCTTAGTGATCTGGTTGACCTCTGGTAAATCACACCAACTTTAAAAATTCAGTTGTTCTCCCATTCTTCTAAAAGACTATAGACACACACCTCCCTTCATAATTTTATCACATTATTATTTGGGTTGATATTAAGAGTAGAAACATGCACTTTAAAAAGAGTTGGTGATCAGTCACTTTGAAAAGTAAGGTATTCCTTATGTCACAAAAAGGCCTTTTAATTAATACCATCCTCACTTCCCCTAAATATATGGAAACTCAACCATATGGGATAGGCATGAAACTAATCTCTAGACTCATACTACAGGTACCACATTATAAAAATCAGAACTGTATACTCTATTGAACTACAAATATTTAAAATTAGAAATTATAAAGGGAAACCACTTCTCAAAATACACTGAGTTTGTCACGAGTCTAAATGGTGAGAAATCCAAACCAAAAACCTCACCTCCATTTCTCAACGCTCTTTGTAAGTTAAATCTTAACTCAGTCAAGAAGTACTTCTATTTATGAAATATTTTCAAATCCTTAGATCAAGAACAAGAGATCAAAACTGCATATTGCATCTCTATAGGCCAAGTACAAACTGTGGGCCAGGGTCCTGGGACTTGTGGGTCCTTGCTCCGAAAGGACACCTTCAAGTCAGTCAAGATTCTAGCTGAACATTGGTTTATGGCTTGACTCTTAAGCCAAGACTGTCAACCTAGAACAGGTTGCCCAGTAGAATTTTCTGTGCTAGTTAGTAGGTAAAACTAACTACATATGAAAATTGAGTTCATAAAAGACATACTCACTGAGGAAATGAATTTTAACTTTAATTAAATAGCTCTGGGCAGCCAGTAGTTACAATATTGGATAGTACAGATTTAGAATATAAAGCTTTTTTTAAATAACCATACTGTAGTATGAATATTTTAGTGCACTTTGCTCAATTTCTGTCCTGATTCTTATCTTCATAGATCAAAACTCGTGAGCATGAACTCTGTGGAAAAAGAGCATACCAGCCAAAATAATGAGGTGAACACTCCACTCTCTCTTCAGTTTCTCACAATGTCATTGCCTTTCAAAGAAGTCTCCAGCAAACTATATATACCCACGAAATATATACCCAATCTTGCCATGTGCATTTTCCAAGAACAGTACCGCTATAATTACAGAGCATTCCAACCCTAAACAAACAAACTAAATGCTAAGGAACAAACTACTTTTTTCTCATGCTGCCATACACATAACAGGTTCTCAAAAAACTAGCCAAAGACCTAAGAGAACTCAGAATGGAGGCAAGAAGCCACCTTAATTGAGGGTATGCTCACTCTACAGAAAACAGCCAATACAGGACACATACACCACCTCTTCCATCTCCTGCAATCACAATATTCTTTCCTGAGGATCTCGACATGGTCCCTGATCTCTCACAACACAGAGCACCCACCAGCTGTCATCATCTAGTCAGAGTTGGCCTGTGAGTTAATACATAGAAAGCTATTGCTTCTTTATGTCAGTTTCAGTGTCTGTTCATATTTAACATTATAAAGTCACCAGCATACACGCAAAGGTCTGAGGGAGACAGAACAATTTCGTAGAGAGCACCAATCCTCTTAGCCTGCTTGATGTCTTCTGGTAGCAAGGATAAAGTGTTAAAGTTCGACTTTTGGTGGGCTTTAATTTTGTGCTTTAATTTTCTAATTTATATTAGCTTTAGAGTCCAGGTTGACATCATCAGAAATTTCATACAGTCAAGATAAATTCTCAGAAGAGAGAGCTCATCTCTTCCTTAAAAGCAAATATCAAATAGTGACCATTGTGCTTGGGTCATCCACGTGTTTGGATATATGTTAGGCCATGTCCACGGTTCTCAGTGTTCTGAACAAGTCATTCTTGCCCCAAAGCTTGCAATTCTGCTTAGTAAACAAAATCCCTGAAATTAACTCGACCCACTTCTGTAGAATCAAGTTTCTGACATCTCCAGTGTGTCCTACCATCTTTTCCAGCAGCTCATCAAAGTATTCCTTCTAACTGTCTATCAGAGAAAAATAAAATAAAATTGCCTGTATCAAGCCCATCAGGGTCTCATGATGGTTCAATGACCTAGTGATGTCTGAGCAACTTTAGACAGAGGATCCTGAGCAACTGTTTGGCATGCCATGTAATCTTACTCAAACTATAGAACAAAATGTATAATCCCGAAAGTTTCTTTCTAATTCTGATTCTATGAGCCTCATTTCCACAACTCTAATTTTTTTTTTTTTTTTTTTTTTTGGTGAGAAGATGAGGTCTCACTATGGTGTTCAGTCTGGTCTTGAATTCATGGGCTCCTGGGTTCCTCCCTCCTCCGCCTCCCAAGTAGCTAGGACTACAGGCGCCTACCACCATGCCTGGCTTTCTCTAAAATGGGATCATAATTCCTCTTTTTATCTCACAAGGAAGTTAAAAAGACAATGAAATAACTGAGAAAGTATTTTGAAATAAGAATGCCACAGAAATACAGGATGTATCCTCCTTTTTAGATTTGTTCATCACTTTTAAGTTCAGGGGGACATGCCCTATCACCTAGGTATTAAGCCTTGCTATTAGCTTTTCTTCATGATGCACTCTGTCCCACTACCTCATACCTGCTGACAAGCCCCAGTGTGTGTTGTTCCCCGCCATGTGTCCATGTGTTCTCATCATTCAACTCCCACTTATAAGTAAGAACATGCGGTGTTTGTGTTTGTTTCTGTGTGAGTTTGCTGAGGAAAATGGCTTCCAATTCCATGCATGTCCCTGCAAAGGACATGATCTCATTCCTTTTTATGTCTGCCTAGTATTCCATGATATATATGTATCACATTTTCTTTATCCAGTCTATCACTGATGGACACTTAGGCCGATTCCCTGTTTTTGCTATTGTGAAAAGTGCTGCAATGAATATTTGTGTGTATGTGTCTCTATAATAGAATTATTTATATTCCTTTGGGTATATACCCAGTAATGACATTGCCGGGTCAAATGGTATTTCTGCTTCTAGGTCTTTGAGGTGTTGCCACACTGTCTGCCACAATGGTTGAACTAATTTATACTCCCACCAACAGGGTAAAAGCATTCCTCCTTCTCTGCAACCTCACCAGCATCTGTTGTTTTTTGACCTTTTAATAATAGCAATTCTGACTGGTGTGAGATGGTATCTCATTGTGGTTTTGATATGCATTTCTCTAATGATCAGTAATGTTTTTTTTCATATGTTTGTTGCCTGCATGTATGTCTTCTTTTGAGAAGTGTCTGTTCACATCCTTTGCCCACTTTTTAACTAGTTGTTTCTGTTTTCTTACAAATTCGTTTAAGTTCCTTATAGACTCTGGGTATTAGACCTTTTGCCAGATGCACAGTTTGTAAAAATTGTCTCCTATTCTGTAGCTTGTGTGTACATTCTGGTAATAGTTTATTATTCTGTGCAAAGCTGTTTTGTTTAATTAGATCATATTTGTCAATTTTTGCTTTTTTTGCAATTGCTTTTGGCATTTTCATCATAAAATCTTTGCCCCGGCCTATGTACCTGGTATTGCCAGGATTTTCTTCTAGGGTTTTTACAGTTTTGGGTTTTACATTTAAGTCTATAATTCATCTTGAGTTAATTTATGTATATTATGTAAGGAAGGGGTCCAGTTTCAATTCCCTGCATGTGGCTAGCCTGTTTTCCCAACACCATTTATTAAATAGGGAGTCTTTTCCCCATTGTTTGTTTTTGTCAGGTCTGTTGAAAATCAGATGGTTGTAGGTGAAAAGCTTTATATCTGAGTTCTCTATTCTATTCCATTGGTCTATGTGTCTGTTTTTGTACTAGTACCATGCTGTTTTGGTTACTGTAGCCTTCTAGTATAGTTTGAAGTCAGGTAGTGTGATGCCTTCAGCTTTGTTCTTTTTGCTTAGGATTGTCTTGGCTATTAGGTTTCTTTTTTGGTTACAAATGAATTTTAAAATCTTTTTTCTAATCTGTGAAGAATGTCAATGGTAGTTTAATGGGAATAGCATTGAATTTATAAATTACATTGGACAGTATGGCTATTTTCACAATATTGATTTTTCCTGTTCATGAACATAGAATGTTTTTCCATTAGTTTGAGTCCTCTCTGATTTCTTTCAGCAGTGGTTTGCAGTTCTCCTTGAAGGATTTTTTCACTTCCCTTGTTAGCTGTATTCTTAAGTATTTTTTTTTTTTGTAGCAATTGTGAATGGGAGTTCATTCATGATATAGCTCTCTGCTTGCCTGTTATTGGTTTATAGGAATGCTGTGACTTTTGCACATTGATTTTGTATCCTGAGACTTTGTTGCTTTTCACCTGAAGAGATTTTGGGCTCAGATGATGGGGTTTTCTAGTTTTAAGATCATGTCACTGAAAACAAAGACAATTTTACTTCCTCTTTCCCTATTTGAATACCTTTTGTTTTTTACTCTTTAATGAATGCCCTGGCCAAAAATTCCAATACTGTGTTGAATAGGATTGGTGAGAGAGGGCATCCTTGTCTTGTGCTGGTTTTCAACAGGAATGCTTCCAGCTTCTGCTCATTCAGTATGATATTGGCTGTGGGTTTGTCATATATGGCTCTCATTATATTGAGGTATGTTCTTTCAATACCTAGTTTATTAAGAGTTTTTAACACAAAGGAATGTTGAATTTTATCAGAGGCTTTTTCTGCATCTACTGAGATAATCATCTCATTTTTGTTTTTAGTTCTGTTTATGTGATGGATTATGTTTATTGATTTGTGTATGTTGAACCAACCTTGCATCCTGGGGATGAAGGCAAGGTTGATTTGATCAATCATCTTTAGATTTTTATAGCTTTTAAGACTTATCTCTTAAGACATATTTATATAGTTTTCTTAGCCTACAAACTTCTCTAAGGATCACTAAGCAGAAGATGGAATAGTATAGTTGAGAGAGACAAGAATGCGGACTCAGAGAATCCAGATTCCAGGCCCAGTCCTGCTACTAACCAGCTCTGTGACCTTGGCTAACATACTTTGCCTTTCTGTGCCTTAGTTTGGTCTTATAAATATGAAAAAGGTAGGATGAATAATACTAATAATAAATATATTTTTAAATTTTTGCCTAAAAATTTTCTGTGCTTATGCATATAAAAAGAATTTTTCAAAGTTATCTAAATAACATTTAACTAACGGCTCACTAAATATTACTGGACAATGATAATAACCTCCAGAAATTGCTTATTTATCAATATCCTTTCTTCTTCTTCCAGGATATGCCTACCCATAAGACAGCAGTATTATTCAGTAAAAAGTAAGTAAAGTATCTTCAAGTAAACTTCCTATAAAATTGGGAGCCCTATTTAGCCATCTTGGCAGAGGGAAAAGTCTAGACTAGAACCTCGTATGTGCGCACACACACACACACACACACACGAGTCAAGTCAACAAACTAATGTCATTGACTATTTTCAATCCTAATGATATGACTTACTTGCTTAAAGGTAATTCATAATCTCAACTTTCCATTATTAAAATCAATAGCCTTGTGATAATAAGAAACAGGAACTTGATTATCTAAAAGAGATGTGGCAAATCTCTTATTTACTGCATTTTCCCTTTAAGACTTTGAATTAGCTTGATGTATCTGGTTTCCTAGTAGCCTCCGTAGATTAGATGAAGACTGTCACATGCTAGCATAACACTGCAAGAATCATGAGAAAGAGCATCTAACAGTATTCAACACGTAATGGTTGCTCAAAACTACTTGTTAAATTGAATAAGAATTTAAGATTCAAACACCTGAGTTGATATTCATCCTGAGGGAATCACTGTGATAGCAAAGTAAAATTGGTATTCATGAAGCCCCTACATTTTCAAGAAAAGGTCAGATTATATTCAATATAATCTGTTTAAGAAGGCATAAAGAAACATATATTCAAAATGGTATTAAATATGATTTAGAGAGAGTTCCGTCAAAATGGTTAACATAAAATTATCGGTGCTTAAAGGTCAGTTTCAATTGTTTGGAAAATTTGCTTAAGAAGAATACCCCTTCATACCAGATAAATGAAATATTACATCTTTCAATATTCCTAAATACAATATTCCTGTAACAATTAGCAGAATTATCTGTAGAACTCCTAGTTTGTTCTCATATGCTCTAACACCAGGGCCCACCATGGAAATGACTGTGTGGACTTCTAGAATAAGGACTGTCTGCCTAAAGAGAGTTGGTATCCTGAAGAGAATCTTACAAAAGAGATCCTGCAAGTCTAGCTCATCAGGTCAAACTACAAATGTCTTTCCACTTGTTCTGCCTCAATATCCTGTGTGCACTGGTACATTGGGCACTAACTCAAGAGACAGGAAAGCTAGGCTATTCCTAGGATTTTCCCTGGGAATGAAATCCCGGAACCTCTCATGCATATTGCCTCAAATGTCATGGAGAGTGGTGGGAAGATTTTTCACAGGCTTCTGATTCTAATTTTGACCAAGGGGCTGTACTAAAATGAGTACTGGCTCCTGTCACCAAGATCACCCATAGCAGCAAACTTGAGAAAAGTGGAGGGGAAGGAGCTGTTTTTGACTGATAAGGGTGAACAGTGAATTTGTCCTCGGGCAGAGACATCGCAAAACAGCTAGGTAAAGATAATATAGGAAAGAAATAGAAAAGGTTTACTCATACAAATCATATTAAAGCCATAAGGCTGGCCGGGTGCAGTGGCTCACGCCTGTAATCCCGGCAATTTGGGAGGCTGAGGTGGGCGGATCATGAGGTCAAGAGATTGAGACCATCCTGGCCAATATGGTGAAGCCCCGTCTCTACTAAAGAATACAAAAATTAGCCGGGCATGGTGGCGTGTGCCAGGAGTCCCAGCTACTCAGGAGTCTGAGGCAGGAGAATTGCTTAAACCCGGGAGGTGGAGGTTGCAGCGAGCCGAGATTGTGCCACTGTACTCCAGCCTGGCAACTGACGACAAAGTGAGACTCTGTCTCAAAAACAAAACAAAACACCTTAAGGCCTAAATAACTCATCAGTTGAAAGAAAAAAATCAAGACCACCATAGGGAGGTTTATAACAAACTATTGCAAAATGTTACAGATAACATGAATGACAGAAGACAACATAATCTTGGATAGAAACTCATTTATCAAGAAAGTAAGAACTGCCTCCAAATGACTAATAAATTTAACTTAATTCCAGTCTAGCTCTCCAAATGGTTTTCCATGGAATTGAATAAACTAATTCTAAAATATACTCTATATAGAATAATAAAGAGTCAAGAATAACCTGGACAGTTTTAAAGAGCAGGGAGTGGGGAACGTGCCCTTCCAGATGCCAGGACTTACCATGACGCTATAGTAATTATTATAGTGTGATATTGGGACAGGAATACGAAACCTGCCTAGTGGAATGGAACAAAGAGTTCAGAAATTGTGCACATAGCAAACTTTGGTATGTGACAGTGACTGCATGTAAAAGGAAAGGAAGAACAGCAGGAAAAAATGGTTATCTATATGAGACTGGATCACTAAATACAAAAAGCAAGCCCAGATGTGTTAAAGATGTAAATGCTTTAAAAACAATGAAAATCTTCAAAACGCTGTATTATTTTTTATGCTACATAATAAATTATCCCCAAAACTTAGTGACTTCAAAGAACAAACATTTATTAGCTCACAGTTTCTGTGGGCCAGGAATCCACTCAGCTAAGTGGTTGTAGCTCGGTATCTGTGATGAAGTGGCAGTTAGGTTGTTGACCAAAATTGCGGTGATTAAAAGGTTTGGCTGCAGCTGGAAGTTCTATTTCTAAGGTAACTAACTCGCACATGTAGCAACCTTTTTCTGGTAGCTGACAGAAAGTTTCAGGTTCTCACTGCAGAGACCCCTCCATAGGGCTGCTTGAGTGTCCTCACAGCATGAGGGCTGGCTTCCTCCAAAGAGCATGGAGGAAACTGCAATGCCTTTATGATGTAATCTAGGACTTCCACTGTATTCAATTATTCAGAAGTAAGTTATTAAGTCCAACCCACACTCCAATGGAGGGGAATTCTCTTGAAAGGAGGAGTAACAAGCCATCTGTAGACATATTTTTAAACTGCCATAGATTTTTAATAGAAAATATGAGTATCTTTTGCATCTTGGGATAGGAAGTTTTTTTTAAAAGGACACAAAAAGAAAAGATTGACAAACTAGACCCTACTAAAATTGAGAACTGTTTTTCTTTAACATTCTAGAGCAAGTCGAAGTTATAAAGTGGGGAGGATATATAACGATACATACAATGGAAAAGGAGTGATGTCAAGAACATAAAACAAATTCTTACAAATCAGTAAGAAAAGCTCAAACTACTTTGTGGATAAATGGGCAAGAAGAAACACATAAAATCAATAAACCTATGAACAGATGTTAATCATCACTGTTATCAGGGAAAGCCATATTGAGCCCATAATGAGAGATTATTTTCCACCGATTTGATCAGCAAAAGTGTTTAAATCTGATAATATCACATGTTGGAAAAGATATGGGTCCACAAAAACCTATACCTTGCTGGAGGGTTATAAACCAATCCAATTGTTTTGAAAAACAACTCACCAAAACAAAACCAAAAATAAACAAAACCAAAAATAAGAGAATGAAATGATTTTTCTGATAAATGCTACCAAGAAAATAAAACGTGGCAATGGACAGAGAATAACCAGTGGGGCCAGAACATGGGAGAGGGGAGCTGCCACTATAAAGGGTTGTCAGGAAAGCAGGTGGCAATCCATGGGAAACATTTGAATATTAGTAAGGAGCCAGACACGCATTCAGGTGTGACTTGTTTTTTGTTCCGAGTTTTCTGACCTCTGGTTAACAGTTTATTGGCTTTCTCTTTGTAGGACTTTTTGCTGTCTGTTTTTCGTCACCCTGTTTTTCATCAGACTGCTGAGCTACATGTTTTTTCATGTAAGATTTATAAATCCAGATCTCCTCGTCAATGTACTGCCCAGGGTACTGAGCAGGAGCATCTTGTGGAAGCTCAGATGCTTCTTCTTTCCATCTCTCACACTCGAGACAGAGGACATGTTACCCCACTGATCCCCAAGAAACATCCTTGAGCAGCAGAAGGAAAGTGGGATCCTAGCGTGTAGAAAGAAGGCAGGAAACTTGTGGAGGAAAGAGGTTTGCTTCAGTTTTTTCCTGGGTTTGCCTACTTGACTACCTTCTCTCTCCATGTCATCTATCCAAGATTAACCTCGCCCAGTAAAAAGTTCTGTAATAGATTTATGAGGCTCTATGGTACCTGATAGTAAACATATTTGACCATTAGGGGAATTATATAAATGCTAAGAAAAGTTAATTTATTATTCTAGTGAATCTAAAAACTCTGACACACTGAATCCCTGAAATGCAGAAGACTACTTACTACTTATATTAAAAACTCATAGGTTGTAAGTGACCTTAGCTTAAAGTAATTTATACCAAATACATAAATTATATTTACATATTTAAATATAAAATAAAAAGCCTATGAAAAAGCCAGGCAAGACAGCAGAAGACTCCACCAATGATTCCCCTTTCAAAAACACCAATTTAACAACTATTTACATAAAGAAAGCACCCTTCGTAAGAACGAAAAATCAGATGAGCACTCACAGTACATAGCTTTAACTTCATATCGCTGAAAGAGGCACCGAAGAGGTAAGAAAACCAGTCTGGAATCGCCAAAACCACCGCTTCTCCTTCCTCCAGCAGCAGGAGTGTGGTGTAGAGAGGATTTCCGCGTGCTGGGGAGAGAAAGATTGCAGCATTCGTGGGACGCTGACCTCAGTGGTTCCCTATTATAACAGAAAACAAAACCAGATCAAACTCAGCTGACACCTGCCTACAAGGGATAATTTAAACCAGCCGTAGCCAGAGGAGAATTGCTAATCCCAGCTGTCAGAACTTAAGTTTTGGTAAGCCTTGCCACTCCCAAGCTAAAGTATTCTGGAGACTTAAATACACTTGCAAATCCTAGGTGAGTACTAGTGCTTTACCAGGCCCAGACACAGTGGACTTGGTGGGGAGCTGTGGTGGTCGGAGTGGCTAAGGGAGGGCTGGAATCACCCCTCCCCTAACTTCAGGCAGCACAGGTCATGGCTCCAAAAGGCACCCCTTTCCTCTGCTCAAGGAGGACTCAAGTTGGGAGAACTTTGTCTTGCATCTTGAGTTGCAGCTCCAGCCACAGGAAGATAGGGCACCAGTCCGAGTCATGAGGCCCCCTTTCTAGGCTCTAGCTCCAAGATGACATTTCTAGACACACCATGGGTCAGAAGGGAAGCTGCTACCTTGAAGAAGACTCAGTCCTGGAAAGACTCATTATCTGCTAACTGAAAAGCCCTTGGGCCCTGAATAACCAACAAGGATACTTAGGTATTATGTGGAGGGCTTTAGGTGAGACCCTGAGAATTGCTGGCTTCAGGTGAGACTCAGCATAGTCCCAGCTGTTGTGGCTATGGGTCAAAATTCCTTCTACTTGAGAAAAGCAGAGGAAAAAGCAAAGGGGACTTTGTCTTCCAGCTTGGCCACAGTGGGGTAGAGCACAGAGTGAGCCCTTGGGGTCCCCAATTCCAGGACTTGGTTTTTGGAATACATTTCTGGAACTGCCCTAGGCCAGAGGGGATCCCACTGCCCTGAAGGGGGAGTCAGGCCAGGCAGCATTCAAAGTTGACTGAAAAGCCTTTGGGCCTTCCTTAAAGAAACCTTAGTGGCAGTCTGGCAGTACTCCCCATAGACCTATGGTGGTAGTGGCCATGGTGTGAGGCATCTCTGCCTTTGGAAAAGGGTGGAAAGAGGGGAAGGACTGAGTCTTTTGGTTTCAATGCCAGCTCATCTCCAGTACAATAGAATATCAGGTAGACTTCTAAAATTCTTGACTCTAGACCCTGGCTTCCTGACAGCACCTCTGGAAATGCATAGGGTCAGGGAGAACTCACCACACTGAAAGGAAGGACACAGGCCTGGTTGCTCTGCCACCTGCTGACTGTAGAGCCCCAGGGCCTTGAGTGAACATAGGCCATACCCAGGGAGTGATTATAGCAAGCCTTGTTTAAAACCCAGTGCTGTGCTGGCTTCAGGTCTAACCCAGCACAGTCCTAGTGGTTTTGGCCACAAAGGTACTTGTGTTAAACCACCCAGAGCTCCAGATGACTCAGAATAGAGAGATTCCATTCATTTGGGGAAAGTAAGCAAAGGGAATAAGAACCTCTGCCTGATAATCCAGAGAATTTTTCCAGGTTTTGCGTAAAAGCGTCAAGGTGCTACCTCTGCAAGTCTACAAGAGCTACAGTATTACTGGGCCTAGGGTGGCCCCTAAGGCAGATGTGGCTTAGATCACAGTATCAAAGTCCTTTTGAATATCTGGAAGGCCTTCCCAAGAAGAGTGGGTACAAACAAGCCCAGACTGAGAAGACCATAATAAATGCCTAACTCCAATGCCCCAACACCAAACATCTACAAGCATCAACATCATCCAGGAAAACGTGACCTCACCAAACTAAGTAAGGCACCAGGGACCAATCCTGAAGAAACAGAGATACGTGACCTTTCAGAGAGATAATTAAAATACCTGTTTTGAGGAAACTCAAAGAAATTCAAGATAACCCAGGGAAGAAACTCAGAATTCTATCCCATGAATTTAACAAAGAGATTAAAATAATTTAAAAGAATCAAGAAAAAATTCTAGAGTTAAAATGCATTTAACATACTGAAGAATACATCAGAGTATTTTAATAGCAGAATTGATCAAGCAGAAGAAACAAGGAGCTTACAGACAGGCTAACTGAAAATACACAGTGAAAAGGAAAAAAAAAGCACACCTACAGGATCTAGATAGTAGCCTCAAAAGAAAACATCTAGGAGTTATTGTCTTTAAAGGGGAGGTAAAGATATAGGCATAGAAAGTTTATTCAAAGGAATAATAACTTCTCAAACCTCGAGAAAGATATCAATATCCAAATATAGAATACCAACAGATTTAACCCAAAGAAGGCTACATAAGGCATTTAGTAATCAAACTCCCAAGGTCAAGGATAAAGACAGGATCACAAATGCAGCAAGAGAAGAGAAATAATGTACAATGGCACTCTAAGAGGTCTGGCAGCAGACTTTTCAATGGAAATCTTACAGTACAGGAGAGCGTGGCATGACATATATAAAGTGCTAAAAAAAATAAACATTTATCCTTCTATAGTATTCTGGTGAAAATGTCTTTTAAACATAAAGGATAAATACTTTCCCAGACAGACAAAATCTGAGGGACTTCATCAACACCAGACCTGTCCTACAAGAAATGCTAATGAGAGCACATTAATCAGAAGGAAAAGGATATTAATGAGCAACAAGAAATTATCTGAGGTACAAAACTCACTGGTAATAGTAAGTACACAGAAAAACACAATATTATAACATTGTAACTGTGGTATGTAAACTACTCAAGTAGGAAAACCAAACAATGAACCAATCAAAAATAACTACAACTTTTCAAAACATAGACAGTATAATAAAATATAAATAGAATTTTAAAAGTGGAAAGACAAAGTTAAGAAATAGAGTCTTTGTTTTTGCATGTTTGTTTATGCAAGCAATGTTAGTTATTAGCTTAAAATAATGGGTTATAAAATAGTATTTGCTAACCTCATACTAATCTCAAACCAAAAAACATACAATGATTACACAAGAAATAATGTGCAAGAAACTAAATTATATCATCAGATAAAATCACCTTTACTAAAAGGAAGACAGGAACAAGAAAAAGAAGACCACAAAACAACAAGGAAACAAATGACAAAATGGAAGAGGTAAGTCTTTGCTTATCAATAATAACACTGAGGGTAAGTGGACTAAACTCTCCAATCGAAGGACACAGACTGGTTGAACAAATTTAAAAACATGACGCAAAGAACTGTTGCCTAAAAGAAACACACTGGACTCATAAATGCACACAAACTGAAAATTTTAAAGATAGAGGAAGATATTCCATGCAAATGGAAACCAAAAAAAGAACAAGAGTAGCTATACTTATATGAGACAAAATAGATTTCAAGATAAAAAATATAGGAAGAGACAAGGTCACTACCTAATGATAAATGAGTCAATTCAGCAAGAAGATACAACAATTTTAAATACATATGTACCCAACGCTGGAGAACCCAGATATAGGTAGCAAATATTATTAGAGCTAAAAGAGAGAGAGAGAGACCTTAATAAAATAATACCTGGAGATTTTAGCACCCTACCTTCAGCTTTGGACAGATCTCCCAGGCAGAGAATCAACAAATAAACATTGGATGTAAACTGCACTGTAGTCCAAATAAACCTAATAGATATTTACAGAACATTTCATCTACTGACTTCAGAATACACATTCTTTTCCTTAGCACATGGAGCACTCTCAAGGATAGACTGTATATTAGATCACAAAACAGCATTCACTAAAAATTAAAATAATATCAAGCATCTTCTCTGACCACAATGGAGTAAAACTAGAAATCAAAAACAAGAGGAATTTTGGAAACTATAAAAATACATGGAAATTAAACAATATGCTCCAGAATGACTAGTAGGTCAATGAAGAAATTAAGAAAGAAATTGAAAAAATTCTTGAGACAAATGATAATGGAAATATAACATTAAAAAAAACCTATAGGATACAGCAGAAGTATTACTAAGAGGAAATTTTATAGCTATAAGTGCCTATATCAAAAAAGAAAAACTTTAAATAAACAACCTAATGGTGCATTTAAAGAACTAGAAAAGCAAATGCAAAACAAACCCAAAATTAATAGAAAAGAAACATAAAGATCAGAGCAGAAATAAACGAAATCGAAATGAAGAAAACAATTCAAAAGATAAATGAAACAAAAAGTTGCTTTTTTGAAAAGTTTAACAACCTTGAAAACCCTACAGCCACACTTACAAAAAAAGAGAGAAGATCCAAATAATGAAATCAGAGATGAAAAAGTAGACATTGCAACTGGTCCTGCAGAAATTCAAAGGATTATTAGTGGCTACTATGAGCAACTATAGGCCAATAAATTGGAAAATCTAGAAGAAATTGACAAATTCCTAGACAAGTCCAACTTAACAAGATTCAACCATGAAGAAATCCAAACCTGAAAAGACCAATAACAAGTAATGGCCAGGTAGTATTCCATTGTATACATACACCAATTTCATTATCTACTTGTTGGTTGATGGGAATTTGGGGTGGGTTCCATGATTTTGCAATTGCAAATTGTGCTGCTATAAACATGCATTTGCCAGTAACTTTTCGTATGATGACTTCTTTTCCTCTGGGTAGATACCCAGTAGTGGGATTGCTGGATCAAATGGTAGTTCTACTTTTCGTTCTTTAAGGCATCTCCACACTGTTTTTCATAGTGCTTGTACTAGTTTACATACCTACCAGCAGTGTAGAAGTGTTCGCTCTTCACCACATCCACGTCAACACCTACTGTTTTTTGATTTTTTGATTATGACCATTCTTGCAAGAGGAAGATGGTATTGCATTGTGGTTTTGATTTGCATTTCCTTGATTATTAGTGATGTTGAGCATTTTCTCATGTTTGTTGGCCATTTGTGTATCTTCTTTTGAGAATTGTCTATTTATGTCCTTAGCCCACTTTTTGATGGGATTGTTTGGTTTTTCTTGGTGATTTGTCTGAGTTTATTGTAGATTCTGCATAGTCCTGTGTATGGTGAAGATTTTCTCCCACTCTGTGGATTGTCTGTTTACTCTGCTGACTATTCCTTTTGTCATACAAAAGCTCTTCAGTTAAGTCCCAGCTACTTATCTTTATTTTTATTTTTATTGCATTTGCTTTTGGATTCTTAGTCATGAAATCCTTGCCTAAGCCAATGTCTAGAAGGGTTTTTCCAATGTTATCTTCTAGAATTTTTGGTTTTAGGTCTTAATTTCTTAATCCATCTTGAGTTGATTTTTGTATAAGGTGAAAGCTGATGATCCAGTTTCATTCCCCTCCATGTGGCTAGCCAATTTGTTGAAAAGGGTGTCAGCACCATTTGTTGAAAATGGTGTCTTTTCCCCACTTCATGTTTTTGTTTGCTTTGTCAAAGATCAGTTGGCTATAAGTATTTCTGGTTTCTCTATTCTGTCCCATTGGTCTAGGTGCCTATTTTTATACCAGTACCATGCTGTTTTGGTGACTATGGCCTTATAGAATAGTTTGAAATCAGGAAGTGAGATGCCTTCAGATTTGTTGTTTTTGCTTAATCTTGCTTTGGCTATGTGGGCTCTTTTTTGATTTTATGTCAACTTTATAATTGTTTTTGCTAATTCTGTGAATAATGATGGTGGTGTTTTCATAGGGATTGCATTCAGTCTGTAGATTGCTTTTGGCAGTATGTCATTTTCACAATTTTGATTCTCCCCATCCATGAGCATGGGATGTGTTTCCATTTGCTTGTGTAGTCTATCATTTCTTTCAGCAGTGTTTTTTAGTTTTCCTTGTAGAGGTCTTTCACCTCCTTGGTTAGGTAAATTCCTAAGTATTTTATTTTACTTATTTTTGCAGCTACTATAAATGGGGTTGAATTCTTGATTTGACTCTCCACTTGGTCACTGTTGGTGTACAGAAGAGCTACTGATTTGTGTACATTAATCTTGTACCCAGAAATTTTGCTGAACTCTTCCATCAGTTCTAGCAGTCTTCTGAAAGAGTCTTTAGGGTTTTCAAGGTAAACGATCATATCATCAGCACACAGTGACAGTTTGACTTCCTCTTTACCGATTTGTATGCCCTTTTTTTCTCTCTCTCTGTCTTATCTGTTTGCTCTGGCTAGGATTTCCAGTACTATGTTGAAGAGGAGTGGTGAGAGTGGGCATCCTTGTCTTGTTCCAGTTCTCAGAGGGAATGCTTTCAACTTCTCCTCATTCAGGATTGTGTTGGCTGGTGGTTTGTCAAAGATGGCTTTTATTGCGTTGAGGTGTGTCTCTTCTATGCCAATTTTCCTGAGAGTTTTAATCATAAAGAGATGCTGGATTTTGTCAAATGTTTTTTCTGCATCTACTGAGATGATAATGTGATTTTGATTTTAATTCTTTTTATGACTTGTGTATGTTAAATCATTGGTGCATCCCTGGTATGAAACCTACTTGATCATGGTGGATTCTCTTTTTGATATGTTGTTGGATTTGGTTAGCTAATATTTTGTTTATGATTTTAGTATCTATGTTCATCAGGGATATCAGTCTGTAGTTTCCTCTTTTGGTTATGTCCTTTCCTGGTTTTGATATTAGTGTGATGCTGGCTTCATAGGATGAATTTAGGGGTAGGGGTTCCCTCTTTCTCTATCTTGTGAAATAGTGTCAAAATGATTGGTACCAATTCTTCTTTGAATGTCTGGTAGAATTCTGCTGTGAATCCATCTGGTCCTGGACATTTTTATGTTGATGGTAATTTTTTAATTGCCATTTTTATCTCGCTGCTTGTTATTGGTCTGTTCAGTGTATCTAATTCTTCCCAGTTTAAGCTAAGATTGTTGTATCTTTCCAGGAATTTATCCATCTCGTCTAGGTTTTATAGTTTATGTGTGTAAAGGTATTCATAGTAAACTTGAATGACCTTTTTATTTCTATGGTGTCAGTTGTAGTATCTCCTATTTCATTTCTTAATGAGGTTATTTGAATTTTCTCTCTTCTTTGTTAATCTTGTTAGTGATTTATCAATTTTATCTCTCTTATCAAATAACCAGTTTTTTGTTTCATTTATTTTTTGTATTTCTTTTGTTGTTGTTTGTTTGTTTCTATTACATTTACTTCCGCTCTGATCTTGGTTATTTCCTTTCTTCTGCTGAGTTTGCTGTGGTTTGTCTTGTTTCCTGCAGTTCCTTGAGGTGTGACCTTAGAATGTCAGCTTGTGCTCTTTGAGTCTTTTTGATGCAGGTGTTCAGGACTATAAACTTTCTTCTTAGTACTGCCTTTGCTGTATCCCAGATGTTTTGATAGGTTGTGTCATTATTGTCCTTCAGTTTGAAGAATTTTTTAAATTTCATCTTCATTTTTTACCGATTGCTCACATTTAGGAGCAGGTTATTTAATTTCCATGTGTTTGCTTGGTTTTGAAGGTTCCCGTTGGTGTTGATTTCCAGTTTTAGTCCACTGTAGTCTGAGAGAGTGCTTGATATAACTTCAATTTTCTTAAATTTATTGAGGCTCACTTTATGGCCTATTATATGGTATATGTTGGAGAAAGTTCCATGTGAAATTGAATAGAATGTGTATTTTGCAGTTATTATATAAAATGTTCTGTATGTATCTGTTAAGTCTGTTTGTTCCAAGAGATAATTTAAATCCATATTGACTTTCTGTCTTAATGACCGTCTGCTGCTGTCAGTGGAGTACTGAAGTTCCCCACTATTACTGTGTTGCTGTCTACATCGTTTCTTAGGTCTACCAGTAATTGTTTTATAAATTTGGGAGCTCCAATGTTAGGTGCATATATGTTTAGAATTGTGATATTTTCCTATCGGACAAGGCCTTTTGCCATTATGTAATGTCCCTCTGTCCCTCTTTGTCTTTTATAACTGCTGTTGCTTTAAAGTTTGTTTTGTCTTACATAAGAATAGCTGCATCTGCTCTCTTTTGATTTTCGTCTGCATGAAATGCCTTTTCCCACTTTTTTACTTTATGTGAGTCCTTATATGTTATGTCAGTCTCCTGAAGGCAGTAGATAGTTGGTTGATGATTTCTTATCCATTCTGCAATTCTGTATCTTTTAAGTGGAGCATTTAGACTATGTACATTCAATGTTCGTATTGAGACATGAGGTACTGTTGCATTCATTGTGCTATTTGTTGCCTGTGTGCTTTTCGGGTTTTGTTTTTGCTTTTTAACTTGTACTTTTTTTATAAGTCTCATGTGATTTATGTTTTAAAAACGTTCTGTTTTGATGTGTTTCCAGGATTTGTTTCAAGATTTAGAGCTCCTTTTAGTGGGTCTTGTAAAGCTGACTTGGTAGCAATGAGTTCTCTCAGCATTTGTCTGAAAAAGATTATATCTTTCCTTTTTATTTGACATTTAGTTTCACTGGATACAAAATTCTTAGCTGATAATTGTTTTGTTTGAAGAGGCTGAAGATAGGGCCTCAATTCCTTCTAGCTTGTAGGGTTTCAGCTGAGAGATCTGCCATTAATCTGATAGGTTTTCCCTTATAGGTTACCTGGCGCTTCTGTCTCATAGCTCTTAAGATTCTTTCCTTTGACTTAACTTTAGATAACCTGATGACAGTGTGCCTAGGGGATGATCTTCTTGCGATGAATTTCCCAGGTGTTCTGTGTGCTTCTTGTATTTAAGTGTCTAGGTCTCTAGCAAGGCTGGGAAAGTTTTCCTTGGTTATTTCCCCAAGTGTGTTTTTCAAACTTTTAGATACCTCTTCTTCCTCAGGAACACGAATTATTCTTAGGTTTGGTCATTTAACATAATCCAAGACTTCTTGGAGGCTTTGTTAATATTTTCTTTTACTTTTTTCTTTGTCTTTATTGGACTGGGCTAATTTGAAGACTTTGTCTTAGATCTCCAAATATTTTTCTTTTACTTGTTCAATTCTATTGCTGAGAATTTCCAGAGCATTTTGCATTTCCATAAGTGTATCCAATGTTTCCTGAAATGTTTCTTGTTTTTTCTTTATGCTATTTCCTTGAATATTTCTCCCTTCACCTCTTGTATTATTTTTTGTATTTCTTTTCACTGGGCTTTGCCTTTCTCTGGTGGCTCCCTTATTAACTTAATAACTAACCTCCCAAATTCTTTTTCAGGTAAATCAGGAATTTTTTCTTGGTTTGGATCCACTGCTGGTGAACTAGTGTGATTTTTGAGGGTGGTTAAAGAGCTTTGTTTTGTCATATTACCACAGTTGTTTTTCTAGTTCCTTCTCATTCGGGTAGGCTCTGTCAGAGGAAAGGTCTAGGGCTGAAGGCTATTGTTCAAATTATTTTGTCCCATGAGGTGTTGTCTTGATATAGCAATCTTCCCCTTTTCCTATGAATGTGGCTTCCTATGAACTGAACTGCAGTTATTGTTGTCTCTCTTCTGGGTCTAGCCACCCAGCAAGTCTAACAGGCTCCAGGCTGGTACTGGGTGTTGTCTGCACAGAGTCCTGTTATGTGAACTGTCTATAGATCTCTCAGGCATGGATACCAACACAGTATTTAGGGTGTCTTCCGGGTCCTGCAGGAGCAGTCCACTTCCTTCACAGGGTCTGTGGGTCCTCTCAGGATTGCTGGTTTGTTCTTGCAGTTGATCTGGAGCTAAAATTCACAATGTCAGCCTCTGCCTGCTGCTCTCTCTATGTCTGAGTTGGAGCTGCAATCTAGTCCTGCCTTCCATCCACCATGATAATCTGTCCCCACTTTATGAAAATCAGTAGCATTTCTATATGCCAATAGTGAACAATCTGAAAAAAAAAATTCCACTTACCATAGCCACAAATAAAATTAAGTATCGAGGAATTAACCAAAGAAGTGAAAGATCTTTATAATGAAAACTATAAAACACTAATGAAAGAAATTGAAGAGGACACCAAAAAATGGAAACTTATTCCATGTTCATAGATAAGAAGAATTAATATTGTTAAAATATCCATACTACCCAAAGCAATCTACAGATTCAATGCAATTTTTATCAAAATACCAATGACATTCTTCACATAAATTTAAAAAAACTATTCTAAAATTTATAAGGAGCCATTAAAGACCCAAAATAGCCAAAACTATCCTAATTAAAAAGAATAAAACAAGAGGAATCACATTACTTGACTTCAAATTATACTACAAAGCTATAGTGACCAAAGCAGCATGGTACTGGCATAAAAACAGACACATATACCAATGGAATATAATAGAGAACACAGAAACAAGTGTGCACACCTACAGGGAACTCATTTTTTGACAAAGGTGCCAAAAAACAAACACAGGAGAAAAGACAGTCTCTTCAATAAATGGTACTGAGGCAACTGGATATCCATATGCAGAAAAATGAAACAAAATCCCTGTCTCTCACCCTATACAAAAATAAATTCAAAATGGATTTAAGTCTTAAATCTAAGACCTCAGCCTATGAAACTAATGCAAGAAAACATCAGAGAAACTCTACAGTACATTACTCTGAGCAAAAATTTCTTGAATAATACCTTACAAGCACAGGCAACAAAGACAAAAATGGGCAAATGGGATCTCATTAAGTTAAAAAGCTTCTGCACAGCAAATGAAACAATCAACAAAGTGAAGAGACACCTCACAGAATTGGGGGAAATATTTGCAAACTACATTTCTGACAAGAAATTAATAACCAGAATATATAAGGAGCTCAAACAACTCTATGGGAAAAGAAATCTAATAATCTGATTTAAAATGGGCAAAAGATTTGAACAGACATTTCTCAAGGAACACATACAAATTGCAAACAGGTGTGTGAAAAGGTACTCAATATCACCAATCATCAGAGAAATGCAAATCAAAACTACAATGAGATATCATCTCACCCCAGTTAAAATGGCTTAAAACCAAAAAGGCAATAACAAATGCTGGCAAAGATATGGAGAAAAGGGAACACTTGCATACTGTTAGTAGGAATGTAAGTTAGTAAAGCTACTATGGAGGACAGTTTGGAGGTTCCTCAAAAAACTAAAAATAGGGCTACCAAATGATCCAGCAATCCCACTGCTTGGGCGTATATCCAAAACAAAGGAAATCAGTACATTGAAGAGATATCTACATGTTCATGTTCATTGCAGTTCTGTTCACAATAGCCAAATATGGAAGCAACCTAAGTGCCCATCAATAGATGAATGAATAAAGAAAATATAGTACATCTACACAACAGAGTGCCATTCAGCCATAAAAAAAGAATTAGAATCTGTCATTTACATTGGAACTGGAGGCCATTATACTAAGTGAAATAAACCAGGCACAGAAAGACAAACATCACATGCTCTCATGTATTTGTGGAATCTAAAAATCAAAACAATTTAGCAAGCTTTGCAGAATAAAAGTCTTTTCCAATAGGTTCAACAGTAAAGTCCAGAAAAGGTCATAAACTGGCCTATCTGGCGTCAGTTTCCTGCCCTGTCCCACAGTGTGGCCAGAGGGACGGAATACTCTGATTGGTCAAGGTATGTCATATGCTCAGTCCCTTGTTAAGGATTAAGAGCGGTAAAAGAAGAAGAACAAAGTAAGGGAATCACCTAAACTATATGGAAGCATTTCTCCCAGGAAAAGGGGCTCAGTTACCAAAGAAGAGGAAAGGGATTCTGGACAGACAAAAGCAGAGGTCTACTTCATTGTTAAACTCTGTGTCTTCCTATAAGCAAAAGTTATCACTTCTCAAGATCATAGATTAAGATGCTAGAAGCTATTGCATGGAGCTCAGTTTAAGAACCATGTAAATAATCAGGTACCTAGGACTAAAGTAAGCAACAATTCTAAAATAAATAGAATATGAGTGGTATAAACTGCTTCACCAACTCAGAGTAGCATATCTATCACACCTCTTATTTTTCAAATTAATTGCTGAAACACCTACATGCCTTACTAATAGGATATACTCTATATTATTTTCCAGTACAAGAAAAAATTATTCTAAATGGTAAGGTTTTAGGTTTAAAAATGTCATTAATTTTAAGAAAGTTGATATCAAGCAGGTCATATTTTCTAGGTATTATGCAATGACTATAGAAATTATGAAAATGTGTAACTAAGCAGTAATATCTAGCCACATGCAAATTTTATATAAGATCTTTTTAATTAACTTCCGGATTAAATGGAAAATCCAAACTGAGATTACTTTTATAGGGTCAGTTATATGCTAAGGAGGAAGCATGGTGATTAAAATTGGGACTTAATTTAAGGTAAAAAAAATTCTACACTGTTAATATTAGATGAAAACAGAAATTTCGGTCACATGCAGGTACTATTCACTGCAGTGAAGTATATCTTTTTTTTTTTTTTTTTTTTTTTTTTTGAGACAGAATCTCACTCTGTTGCCAGGCTCCAGGCTGGAGTACAGTGGCACAATCTCGGCTCACTGCAATCTCCGCCTCCCGGGTTCAAGCAATTCTCCTGCCTCAGCCTCCCGAGTAACTGGGACTACAGGCGCACGCCACCACGTCCAGCTAATTTTTGTATTTTTAGTAGAGATGGGGTTTCACCATGTTGGCCAGAATGGTCTCGATCTCTTGACCTCGTGATCCACCCACCTCGGCCTCCCAAAGTGCTGGGATTACAGGCTTGAGCCACTGCACCCGGCCAGTATGTCTTTTCAGAAAGTTGCATGAAAGTGAATAAAATGCCATGTATTAATTCAAAAAATACCAGGATATATTTGAACTCCTTCTTGAAGTTATTCCTCCCTCCTAAATTGTCAGGAGCCTTAACAGCTCTCATGTCCAAGGGCAGGGAGGGGTCGTTCTAGCTTTCACAACAGCCAGGAGCAAACCTGGGATTCTCTGGTCCACTGCCATTGCTTTGTGGGACAACATAATGTCACTGTTGAAAACTAATCCTACACAAAGTGGTCAAGTAATGTATTATACAGATTGAGACACTTTTGATAATAGAAAGGAATGCTGTTAATAATTATGCCATGACAAGAAAAATTAGACAGGACTGTTTCAGAAAACCAGGATGTATGGTAACTTTCTACATAATTCAAGTTCCTGTTCACCCTATTTAGTTAGCTGAGGCAGGTGGATTTCATTCTTCAGTGATAAGCACAGACAACAGTGTTCCATGCTTAGAATCTCAGCGCCAGACATTTCTATACTTCTACATTTCAAAATATTTAACAGAATGATGAGTCTATACTGCTCATGGGTTGAGGAAAAAAGGGAAAGGAAGAAAAAGAATATTTGTTAAATCCCTAGGACAGTGTAGTGTTGGGAATATATGGATGAAGAAGACATAATATCTGTTTCGAGAAGGTCGGAAGGAGAGACCACTATATCATATGTGTATATGATAAGTCCTATAATAGAAACATAGAAGAAGGAGTAATTCTTCATGTCTATGTCCAATAAGAAGTGACATGAGATCTATGAATTATGCTAGACTTTGAATAAAAATGACAAGTATTAAATAGGATGACCATGTGTTAGCAAAGCCATTCTTTACTGAAGGACTAAAAACATTTTCCATCCTAGGTGAGTATCTTAAATGGAAGTACCAAATAGAAGTACCCCAAAGAATGAGCAACTTAATCTATTATATTGTCTAGTGTTGGTAAATCCTTTATAACACCAGGCTTCGGAGAAAACCAAATCCTCTTCTACTGGCAATTATTAGAGTAACACACAAATACCTGTATTCTGATAATATGAATAACTCTGAGATATTTACTCAAGACCCCAGCACCCTAAATGGCAATACCCAATACTATGTCAATGTCTTGAGAGTTTCCAATAAAGTTCTGCATTTTGTGTATAGCTCTTGTTTTTTAAACTTTTATTTTAGGTTCAGAGGTACATAAACTGGTTTGTTATATAGGTAACTTACATGTCACAAGGGTTTGTTGTACAGATTTCATCACCTAGGTAACAAACTTCATACCCAATTGGTGATTTTTAGGTCCTTTCCCTCCTCCACCTTCCATCCTCAAGTATACATGTGTTCATGTGTAGTCAATGTTTGCTCCCACTTATAAGTAAGACCATGCAGTATTTGGTTATTTGGTTTTCTGTTCCTGAGTGAGTTAGTTTACGATAATGGCCTCCAGCTCCATCCATGTTGCTGCAGAGGACATGATCTTGTTCTTTTTTATGGTTGCATAGTATTCCATGGTGTATCTATACAACATTTGCTTTATCCAGTCTACTAATGATAGGCATTTAGGTTGATTCCATGTCTTTGCTATTGTGAATAGTGCTGCGATGAGCATATGCATGCATGTATCTTTATAGTCTAATGGTTTATAGTCCTTTGGGTATACACCCAATCATGCGATTGCAAGGTTGAATGGTAATTCTGTTTTAGGTTCTTTGAGAAATTGCCACACTGTTTTCCACTATGGCTGAACTAATTTACAGTCTGAATTAGTCTATTTTCATGCTGCTGATAAATACATACCCAAGACTGGGCAATTTTCAAAAGAAAGATGTTTTTTGGACTTACAGTTTCACATGGCTGGGGAGGCCTCACAAGAGAAGAGAGCTTGTGCAGGGAAACTCCCATTTTAAAAACCATCGGATCTCATGAGAGTTATTCACTATCAGAAGAACAGCACAGGAAAGGCCTGCCCCCATGATTCAGTTCCCTCACACCTGGTCCCTCCCACAACACATGGGAATTCAAGATGAGATTTGGGTTGGGACAAAGCCAAACAATATCATTCTGCCTCTGGCCCCTCCCAAATCTTATGTCTTCACATTTTAAAACCAATTGTGCCTTTCCTATAGTCCCTCAAATTCTTAACTCATTTCGACATTAATTCAAACATCCACAGTCCAAAGTCTCATCAGAGACAAGGCAAGTCCCTTCTGCCTATGAGCCTGTAAAATCAAAAGCAATTTAGTTACTTCCTAGAGACAATGGCAGTACAGGCATTTTGGTAAATATGGCCATTTCAAATGGGAGAAATTAACCAAAACAAAGGTGCTATGGGCCCCATGCAAGTCTAAAATTCAGTGGTGCAGTCAAATCTTAAAGCTCCAAAATAATCTCCTGTGACTTCATGTCTTACATCCAGGTCATGCTGATGCAAGAGGTGAGTTCCCATGGTCTTGGGCAGCTCTGCCCCTGTGGCTTTGCAGGGTATAGCCCCTATCCTGGCTAGTTTCATGGCCTAGCATTGAGTATGTGGCTTTTCCAGGTACTTGGTGCAGGTTGTCAGTGGGTCTATTATTTTGGAGTCTGGAGGATGGTTGCCTACTTCTCACAGCTCCACTAAGTGGTGCCCCAGTAGGGGCTCCGTGTGGGGGTTCTGACCCCAGATTTCCCTTCCATACTGCCCTAGCAGAGGTTCTTCATGAGTGCCCTGCCCCTGCAGCAAACTTCTGCCTGGGCATCTAGGAATTTCCATACATCTTCTGAAATCTAGGCAGAGATTCCCAAACTTCAGTTCTTGACTTCTGTGCACCTGCAGGCTCAACACCATGTGTAAGCTGCCAAGGCTTGGACCTTCCACCCTCTGAAGCAACAGCCTAAGCTGTACCTTGGCCCCTTTTAGTCACAGCTACAGTGGCTGGGACACAGAGCACAAAGTTCCTAGACTGCACACAGTAAAGAGACCCTGGGCCTAGTCCACGAAACCACTTTTTCCTTCTAGGCCTCCAGGCCTGTGATGGGAGGGATTGCCATGAAGACCTCTGACATGGGTGGAGATATTTTCACCATTGTCTTGGGGATTAACATTCAGCTTCTCAATACTTATGCAAATTTCCACAGCTGGCTTGAATTTCTCCTCAGAAAATGGGATTTTCTTATCTATCACGTTGTCAGGCTGTAAATTTTCCAAACTTTTATTGCTCTGTTTTCCTTTTAAGACAATGCTTTTAACACACCCAAGTCACATCTTCAATGCTTTGCTGCCTAGAAATTTCTTCCACCAGATACCCTAAATCATCTCTCTCAAGTTCAAAGTTCCACAAATCTATAGGACAGGGGCAACATGGCACCAGTCTCTTTGCTAAAACATAACAAAAGTCACCTTTGCTCCAGTTCCCAACAAGTTTTTCATCTCCATCTGAGACCACCTCAGTCTGGATTTCATTGTCCAAATCATTATCAGCATTTTGGTCAAAGCCATTCAACAAGTCTCTAGGAAATTCCAAACTGTCCCACATTTTCCTGTCTTCTGAGTCCTCCAAACTGTTCCAACCTCTGCCTGTTACCCAGTTCCAAAGTTGCTTCTGCATTTTTGGGTATCTTTTCAGCAGTGGCCCACTCTACTGGTACCAATTTACTGTGTTAGTCTCTTTTCACACTGCTGATAAAGACATACCTGAGACTGGGCAATTTACAAAAAAAAAAGAGGTTTATCAAACTTACAGTTCCACATGGCTGGGGAGGCCTCACCAGCATGGCATAAGGTAAAAGGCACTTCTTACATGGCAGCAGATAAGAGAGTTTTTTCAGGGAAACCCCCGTTTTTAAAACCATCGGCTCTTGTGAGACGTATTCACTATCATGAGAACAGCGCAGTAAATACCTGTCCCCATGATTCAATTACCTCCTATGGGACACAGCCAAACCATATCACAGGTCTACCAACAATGTATACACATTCCCTTTTCTTTGCAACCTTTTAACTTTTTAATAATGGCCATTCTGACTGGTGTGAGATGGTATCTCATTGTGGTTTCGATTTGCATTTCTCTGATGATTAGTGATGTTAAGCATTTTTTCATAAGCTGCTTGGCCACATGCATGTCTTCTTTCAAAAATTTTCTGTTTATGTTCTTTGTGCATGTTTTAATGGGGTTGTTTTTTTCTCATAAATTTAAGTTCCTTCTAGATTCTGGATATTCAACACTTATTGGATATGTAGCTTGCATATATTTTCTCCCATTCTGTAGGCTGTTTACTCTGTTGATAGTTTCTTTTGCTGTGCAGAAGCTCTTCAGTTTAATCGGATTTGTTTTGACAATTTTGGGGTTTTATTGCAATTTTTTTTGGCATCTTCACCATGAAATCTTTGCCAGGACCTATGACCACAATGACATTTTTTAGGTTGTCTTCTGGGTTTTTATAGTTGTATGTTTTACATATACATCTTTAACCTAGCTTGTATTGATTTGTGTATATAGTATAAGGAAGAAGTCCAGTTTTAATCTTCTGCATAAGGCTAATCAGTTATTCCAGTACCATTTATTAAATAGTGTGTCCTGTCCTCATTGCCTGTTTTGTTGACTTTGTCAAAGATCATACAGTTATAGGTGTGTGGTTTTATTTCTGAGCTTTCTATTCTGCTCCACTGATTTATGTGTTTTTCTTTAGTACCATGCTGTTTTGGTTACCATAACCATGTAGTATCGTTTAAAGTCAGGTAATGTGATGTCTCCAGCTTTGTTCTTTGTGCTTAGTATTTTCCTGGCTATTGGGGTTCTTTTTTGGTTTCACGTAAATTTTTAAATAGTTTTTTATAATTATGTGAAGAATGCCATTGATAGTTTGATGAAAATAGCATTGAATCTATAAATTGCTTTGGGCAGTATGGCCATTTTAACTATATTGATTCTTCCCACCCATAAACATGAAATGTTTATGTCATCTCTGATTTCTTTCAACAGTGTTTTGTAATTCTCATTGTAGAAATTTTTCACCTCCTTGGTTAGCTGTATTCCTAGGTATTATATTCCTTTTGTGGTACTTGTAAATGTGATTCATTCCTGATTTGGCTCTCGTCCTGGCTATTGTCGGTGTGTTGAAACGTCAGTGATTTTTGTGCATTTATTTTGTATTCTGAAACTGCTGAAGTTGTTTATCATCTGAAGGAGCTCCTGGGCTGAGACTATGGGGTTTTCTAGATGCAGAATCATGTTCTCTACAAACGGAGATAGTTTGACTTCCTCTCTTCCTATTTGGATGTCTTTACTTTGTTTCTCTTGCCTGATTGCTCTGGCTAGGACATCTAGTACAATGTTGAATATGAGCAGTGATAGTGGGCATCTTTGTCTTGTTCCAGTTCTCAACTGTTTCAAGTTTTTGCTCATTCAGTATAATGTTGCCTATGGGTTTGTTACATATGGTTGTTATTATTTTGAGGTATGTTCCTTCAATACGTAGTGTATCAAGGGTTTTTAACATAAAAAGATTTTACATTTTATCAAAGGCCTTTTCTGTATCTATTGAGATGATCATGTGGTTTTTGTCTTCAGTACTTTTTATGTGATGAATCACATTTATTGATTCCTGTATGTTGAACAAACCTTGCCTTCCAGAGATAAAGCCTACTTGAAGGTGATGGAATTTTTGATATCTTGCTTGATTTTGTTTGCTGGTATTTTGTAGAGGATTTTTGCCTCCTATCAAGGATACTGTCCTGAAGTTTTCATTTTGTTCTGTCTCTGCCAGATTTTGTATCAGGATGATTCTGGCCTCATAGAATGAGTTAGGGAGGAGTCCCTCCTCCTCAAATTTTTGAAATAATTTCAATAGGAATGGTACCAGCTTTCCTTTATACATGTGACATCATTTAGCTGTGACTTCATCTGATCCTGTGATTTTTATGATTGGTAGGCTTTTTATTACTGATTCAAATCAGAACTCATTATTGGTCTGCTCAGGGATTCCACATCTTCCTGCTTCAATCTTGGGAGGTGTATGTTTCCAAAAATTTATCCATTTATTCTAAGTTTTCTAATTTTTGTTCTTAAAGGTATTAGTAGTAGTCTCTGAGAGTTTTTTGTATTTCTGTGGAGTTGGTGGTAATGTTCTCTTTGTTATTTCTGATGGTATTTATTTGGATCTTCTCTCTTTTTTTCTTTATTTGTCTAGCTAGTGATCTAATCTTATTCTTTCAAAAAAACAACTCCTGTTGTGTTGATCTTTTGTATGGTTTTTCACAACTCAATTTCATTCAGCTTGTCTCTGATTTTGGTTATTTATTTTCTTCTTCTAGCTCTTGGGTTGATTTGATCTTGTTTCTCTAGTTACTCTAGGTGTGATGTTAGTTACTAATTTAAGATCTTTCTATTTGATGTGGGCATTTAATGCTATAAGCTTCTCTTTTAACTCTGCTTTAGCAGTTTTCCGGAGATTCTGGTACGTTGTATCTTTGTTCTCATTCATTTCAAAGTATTTCTTGATGTCTACCTTATTTCATTGTTATCCAAAAGTTACATAGGAGCAAGTTGTTTAATTTCCATGTAACTGTGTGGTTTTGAGCAGTTTTCTTAGTATTGATTTCTATTTTTATTGCACTGTGATCCAAGAATGTGTTTAGTATGATTTGGGTTTTTTCAATTTGCTGAGGATTGTTTTATGGCCAGTTGTTTGGTTGATTTTGGTGTATGTGTCCATGCAAAGGAGAAGAATGTATATTCTGTTGTTTTGGGATAGAGAGTTCTGTAGGTTTATGTTAGGCCCATTTGGTCAAGTGTTGAGTTCCAGTCCCAAATATCTTTGTTAGTTTTCTGCCTCAATTATCTGTCTAATACTGTTAGCAGGATGTTGAAGTCTCCCACTATTACTGTTTAGTTACCTAAGTCTCTTTGTAGGTCTTTAAGAAATTGCTTTATAAATCTGGGTGTTCCTGTGTTGTGTGTATATATATTTAGGACAGTCAGATCTTCTTGTTGAATTAAACCATTTACCATTATATAATGTCCTTCTGTGTCTTTTTTGGTTATCATTGGTTTAAAGTCTGTTTTGTCTGAAATTGGAATAGCAATCCCTCCCTGCTTTTTTTCTGTTTTCCATTTACTTGGTAAAATTTTCTCCATCCCTTTGAGTCTATAGCGTCATTACATGTCAGATGATTAAAGACAGCATACAGTTGGGTCTAGCTTTCTTTATCCAACTTGCCACTGTTTGCCTTTTAATTGGGGCATTTAGGCAATTTACATTCAAGTTTCAATTGATCAGTTGAGGTTTGACTTTGTCATCATGTTAGCTGGTTATTATGCAGACTTGATTGCATGATTGCTTTATAGTGTTAATGGTCTATGTACTTCAGTGTGTTTTTTTGGTGGCCAATATTATTCTATCCTTTCCATATATAGCCATCCTTAAGGACCTCTTGTAAGACTTAGTGGTAAGAATTCCCTTAGCATTTGCTTGTCCAAAAAGGATCTTGGCCAGGCACAGTGGCTCACGCCTGTAATCTCAGCACTTTGGATGGCCAAGGTGGGCGGATCACCTGAGGTCAGGCTTTCAAGACTAGCCTGGCCAACATGGTGAAACCCTGTGTCTACTAAAAATTTTTAAAAAATTAGCCAGACATGGTGGCACATGCCTGTAACCCCAGCTACTCAGGAGGCTGAGGCAAGAGAATCACTTGAATGCAAGAAGTGGAGGTTGCAGTGAGCTGAGATCATACCACTGCACTCCAGCCTGGATGACAGAGCAAGACTCCTTCTCAAAAAATAAAATTAAAAAAAAGGATCTTATTTTTCCTTCACATATGAAGCTTAGTTTGGCTGAGTATGAAACTCGTAGTTAGAAGTTCTCTTCTTTCAGAATGTTGAATATAGGCCTCCAGTCTTCTCTAGCTAGTAAAATTTCTGCTGAAAGTTCTGCTGTTAGCCTGGTACAGTTCCCTTTTTAGTGATCTGCTTCTTCATTCTAGATGCCTTTAACGTTTTTCTTTCATTTCAAACTTGGAGAAACTGATTACTGTCTGTCTTGGGGATAGTCATCTTGTATAGTATCTTACAGGGGTTCTCTGCGTTCCTTGAATTTGAATGTTGGCCTCTTTAGCAACGTTGGGGGGATTTTCATGGATGATGCCCTGAACTATGTTTTCCAAGTTGTTTGCTTTCTTTCCCTCCCTTTCAGGGTAGCCAATGAGTCATAGGTTTGCTCTCTTCATAATCTCATGTATCTCAGAAGTTTTTTTCATTCTTTATTGTTTCTTCTTTATTTTTGTCTGACTGAATTACTTCAGAGAACTGGATTTTGAGCTCTGAGATTCTTTTCTCAGCTTGGTTGATTCTGCTGTTAATGCTTGTGATTGTATTATAAAATTCTTGAAGTGAGTTTTTCAGCTCTATCAGATTAGTTTGGTTTCTTCTTTTCCTTTTTTTTTTTTTTTTTTTTTGAGACAGAGTCTCATTCTGTTGCCCAGGCAATGGCGTGTTGTTACAACCTCTGCCTCCTGGGTTCAAAGGATTCTTCTGCCTCAGTCTCTTGAGTAGCTAGGATTACAGTGCCTGCCACCTTGCCCATTTTTAATAGAAACAGGGTTTCACTGTGTTGGCCAAGCTGGTCTCAAACTCCTGACCTCAAGTGATCTGCCTGCCTTGGCCTCTCAAAGTGCTGGGATTACAGGCATGAGCCACTGCATCCAGCCTGGTTCTTCCTTAAAATTGTCATTTTGTCTTTCATTCCTCTATCATTTTATTGTATTCCTTAGATTCCTTGGACTGGGTTTCAACTTTCTCCTGAATATTAATGATCTTTGCTCCTCTCCATATTTTGAATTTTATTTCTGTCATTTCAGCCATTTCCACCTGGTGAAGAACCATTGTTGGGAACTTGAGCAGTTGCTAGGAGGTAAGAAGACACTCTGGCTTTTTTGAGCTGCCAGAGTTCTTGTGCTGGTTCTTATTTGTGTGAGCTGGTGTTACCTTAACTGTGATGTAATTTGAGCACAGTCTGCTGTCTTCATTTCTGGATGTTTTCAGCAGGCTGAGGCTTCGTGCAGGGCCTTTTGTAGTTGAATTCTTGTCCTTGGTTTCATGGGGTGTATATTAGCAAAGTATTTTTGGTGTTGAAGTTCGGGTTGTGATCCAGTAGGTGGCACTTAAGGGTAATGACCAGTAGATAGGCTCTTGGTCTGCCACGTGGCTCCTTGCATTTGCATTTGTATTTCCTTGTGTTTGCAGCCATGCTCCATGTCACTGCTTTGAGAGCATGGGCTCCTCTCCCACTCAAGTGTTAACTGCAGATCTCAGTGTGGCACTCCTGGGCTGCACACCACAGCCCTGGGGCAAGCTCAGCTTTTATGTTGCCTGCCTGGCTTGCGGGGAGCAGAGGCAAGGACCTTGGCAGTAGCAAAGGGTCTTTCACTTTTCTCTTATGGCTATACCCCCAGGGAAATGTGGAGGCCTTACCAATCTCAGCGATTGGCCTGCACTGGTGGCAGGAGCAGGACCAAGGTCAGGGAAGTAGGGGCAGGGACAGAGCCACATACTTTTTAAAAACCAGATCTAGTGAGAACCTATCATGACAGAGTACCAAGGGGGAAATCCACCCCATGATTCGATCACCTGCAACCAGGCCCCACCTCCAATACTGGGGATTACAATTTAACGTAAGATTTGAGTGGGGACACAGATCCTAACCATGTCAAAGGCCCTGCCCCATGAGGAGTAACAGGGCCTGCCTGGAACACTGGTCACTTTTCCATAAAGCAGGTGTGCTGTACTGGAGGTCATCCTTAGTCCTTAGACTTTTTGCTTCCTCCCAAGCCTGAGGGCAGGAGGAGCAGAAGTTTCAGAGAACAAAAATAGCAGGTCTGTCTGCTACCGCTGGGAGTTCTGTCCCAGGGCAGTGCAGGGTTGCCAATGCTACATGAAACTGGACTTCATTCTTGGCAGAATGTGGTAGGCTCCCATTTACCAGCACCCTGCCACATGATAGAGCAAGAAATCCACACCCTCTTAACCCATGAATCTGAAAATTGGCATCAGGGATCACGAGGTCAAGAGATCGAGACCATCCTGGCCAGCATGGTGAAACCTCATCTCTACTAAAAATACAAAAAAAAATTAGCTGGGCATGGTGGCATGCACCTGTAGTCCCAGCTAGCCGGGAGGCTGAGGCAGAATTGTTTGAACCCGGGAGGAGAGGTTGCAGTGAGCTGAGATTGCGCCACTGCACTCCAGCCTGGCGCCTGATGACAGAGCAAGACTCTGTCACAAAAAAAAAAAAAAAAAAAAAAAAAAAAAAAAACTTTCACACACTGTGGGTTTAGAACCTGCCCAAGCACCCAAGCTGGGGTGGGGTGAGTGGGGACCTAGGTTATGAGGCCCTGCCCAGTGAGAAGTAGCAGGGACAGGACCCATGAGGAAAGCAGAGTGGCCACTTTTCTTTAAGGCAGCTGTGCTAGGGGGAGGGCTGCATTAGTCCTTCATCTTTTTGCTGTGTCCCAAGCCTGAGGGCAGCAAGGGCAGGAGCTCCAGAGCAGCGAAAACGGCGGGCAGTGCAGAGCCGCTACCAGCTCAGGAACCCAGGCGGGGTGAGGTGGGTGGGGTCGCATGTCAGGAGGCCCTGCCCAGTGAGGGTAAGTAGGGGCAGTGACCCACATGGAGAATAGTCTGGCCACTTTTTCATAAGACACCTGCCCTGTGTGGGGACTGTGTTAGTCTTTAATTGCTTTTCCTCCTCCTGAGCCTGGGAGCAGCAAGAGCTGAGAGCCTCAGAGCAAGAAAACTAAGGGGCCTGCCTGCTGCCACTGGGAGCTCCATCCTAGGGAAGTGCAGAAGCTGGAGAGCTCAGGCGGTACTGGGGGCTGCACTACGCCAGTGGGTCTAGTCTGGTAGGGCACAGTGGAGGTAAGGCCTGCAGTCCATCCACTCCTCAGTCCGGTGGATTCAGCCTCTATCCCAGCGATGTGTGAAGGAGTCTCGCTGCCCCCAATGCCGGAGCTGCAGTTGCTGGTGCCAGGGTTCCCAGGGGTTCACAATCCTCAGGAAGGCACGTGTGCCTGAGCGGGGCTCTGCCCGGATTCAGCTCTACATGTCAGTCTGGAGGCCCATTTCCCTGCGGTGGATGCCTCTCCTGGCTCCATGCCAATGCTGGGTGGGTAGCTGTCCCGTCTCACACTTCTCTGGTCTCCATGAGTTGTGTTACTTCCCTGCTGAATCCCAACCTGTCCACCTGAATGATCCAGTTGAAGAGCTGAGGTTTATTTACCGCTCTTTCTCCTCTCTGTGAGAGCGGCGCATGCCAGCTGCTTCTAGTCCCCCATCTTGGCCAAAAAGAAGAAAAAGACATAGAAAACTAGTTTCTTTCTTTCTACACCGAATGGTAGTGAAACGCTCAGATTCAGTGGAACCTGGCAGTTTGTTCCCACCGGGTGGCCAACGCTGCATGAAACTGGACTTCATTCTTGGCAGAATGTGGTAGGCTCCCATTTACCAGCACCCTGCCACATGATAGAGCAAGAAATCCACACCCTCTAAACCCATCTGAAAGTTGGCATCATAAAAAAGCGCTTTCACACATTGTGGTTTTAGAATCAATTTATTTTAAGAAAACTTTTTTGAAAATTTTTCTTTCATGAATATTTCATTATTCATCACTCTATTTTCTCTGCTGTAGCTATGCAGACTAATGCTGAGAAAACAGTTCAAAAGTTATTGTAGAGGATTCAAATCACCACTGCCAGCTTAAAATCTACAAAATTTTCACTTTTGTTGTTTAAAGTAAAGGTAAATGTTGACTGCATTCCTTGGAATCATACCCAGAATATAGTTGCTGAGGGGCGAATACTAAGTACCCATGTCTGCTCAGAGGATAAAGAAAGCCAGCAAAAAAACTGGCCCCAGAAGGCAGAGCAAGCCAGCAAAATAGTTTCACCATGTAACAGTATTACTGTAGAAGGAGATTCAGTCACATTTTAAATGACTTCATTTTAAAAGATGAGAAAGGAAGGAAGGGAGAAAGAAAAAAGGAGATTCTTTGCCAGTGTAAACTTTTGACAATGAGCAGCTGCCACTTTATGTCCTTTTATTTTACTGCAGCTATTAACTGTGCTTCCTTAAAATGATTTAAAATTTTTGATTTTGTAATACTCAGAAACGGGGTCTTAAAGGCAACACCCAATGGCTAAAATCATTGCTTTAAAAAAAACGTTCTAGCTGGGCACAGTGACAAGCGTGTGTCGTCTCAGCTACTCAGGAGACTGGGGTGAGAGGATCACTTGAGCCCAGGAGTTCAAGGCCAGCCTGGGAAACATGGCAGGACCCTGTCTCTGAAAATATAAAAAACAAAATACATTTCTGATAAGGAGCAAAACTAATAGCAGCTTTTCTGTGTTTACAGGGCAAACCTGGGAAGGTAACATTTATATGCAGTGTGAGGTCACAGCCTGACTAGAAATTACTGCAGGGGAGATGAACTGCTGTTGGCTGGCTGCCTCGCTTCTCCTGATGAATATTTACCGCAGGGACTGGCTCCAGATGCCAGGAGCGGCCCTTCCCAACAGTGTCGTAATCATTACAGACAACTGAGCAGCTTGCATTGGCCTTGAAGCAGTGTCCTCCCTTATGATCTGACCATGGCAGCATGTTTCCCTCATGGACAGTAGAGGCCACTATTCCATGACACTTTCAGGATCTCTTCACAAGCTAGTCATTCATTAGGAAATAAATTCTATTCCTGCTACATGCAGAACGGATGGACCCAGGTCCAAGATAATAGTAAACGTGTCATTTTTCACAGGTTCATAGCCTGTAGCCAGATTTGAACCTCAAGAGAGTAGATGTGGAAAACAGACAGATGTGGATGATAGAGTGTTTGAGTATCAATCCCAAGGGCTGAGTCACTACCTACAATTTTAATCCACCTAAAATCTTCAGAATATGCGTCCTGAGTGAATTTCTTCATGAGGTCTCTGTCCTTACACCTATGCCCACATTGAAGCAGGACTTCACACTTTGACAAGTGCCAAAGATAGATCTCTCTGCAATACCACATATACTACAATAATATATATTTATAATTCTATATCATATATTATAGTCATATATAAATATATCTATTATATAATATTTTATATACTATCTATATATAATAGATATACATTGTGATATATAATTGTTTATGTTATATTATTATATACTATATCTAATATATCATATCAATAATAATATATTAGATATATTATATATGAGATATACATTATATCATATCAGATATATAAACACATATATTATATATATAATATATAATTATATAAGATATCTATAAATCTAAATAGGATAATTATATAATATATAAATATATTGGGCTAATTATATAATAGATATACAATATAATATATATGTATGTGTGTGTATATACATATATTCGTGGAGACAAAGGCAAAGGACGCCTGTCAGTCATCATACTGCAGAAACTCAACCATGCCCTTGGACATGTTTATTTTTTCTATTCATAGTCCTGTCTCTTCCCACATCTTTAATCAATCTACCTTTCTCCTTCTCAGCACAGCCTAAAAAAATAATGCTGCCTAGAACCATTTAGCTCTCTCTCCTCACTTATATTTTTCTATGCAGTAAAACTAAAGTTTGGGAGCTATCTGTACAGTAAGCTGAGTCCATTCTACCATGTACAAGAAAGTGTCTCAACAGACCTAGAGAGAGCACGTCACGTGCTTGCCATGACACTGACCTTTCCCTCTTGCACCTACACGATGACGATCCATTTATGGACACTTACGACGTGCTGCCACTTCACTTTAGTGCCTCATGTCCATCATCGTTTACACAGTCTTCTAAGGCAGATAGCATTATGCTCAGTTTCAGTTCACAAATAAGCAGGTTCTAAGAGTAAATAGCACATCCTATGTTCTGACTTGAAAGTCTGAGGATATATGCCTGTATCTGGCTCCAGAGTTTGGCCTGTCTGTAAAACCTCTATTGCTTCTTGCAGCAGGCATTGACCAGATGGCTGGCCAGGGAGACGCTGGGGCATAGCCGAGGGTAGGGGAAATTTCACCTGCCTGTGAAGGGAAAAACTCCCGCCTTGACTACATTTATAGAAGAACTAGGCACTGAGGGACTCTCGAGCAAATCACAGACTCATAGAATTGGCAAGAAATTTAGAGATGATTTGTCAGGTACAGTAAGGTACTTTCCCAAGATCACACAATTAATTAGTGACAGAACTAGAGTCAGAACCCAGCCTCATGAGTCCATTTTTTTTTTTTTTTTTTTTTGAGACCATGAGATGGAGTTTTGCTCTTGTTACCCAGGCTGGAGTAGAATGGTACGATCTCGGCTCACTGCAACCTCCACCTCCCAGATTCAAGCCATTCTCCTGCCTCGCCCTCCCAAGTAGCTGGCTAATTTTTATATTTTTAGTAGAGACTGGGTTTCCCCATGTTGGCCAGGCTGATCTCAAACTCCTGATCTCGTGATCCACCCACCTCGATCTCCCAAAGTGCTGGGATTACAGGCATCAGCCACTGCGCCCAGCCTTGTGAGTCCTTTTTCAATGGCCCTTCTATTAAACTGGCATTCCCCAACTCTTTACAGGGGGGTTGCTAAGAGAGATTTTATTGCAATTGTTATTTAAAACCAAAATCAACTATACTTATATCTTCTGAGGGCATGAGAGGATACATGTTGCTTATCTAAGTTTTCTAAGTCTTAAGTATTTTAAGTGTTGCCTCTGGGGAAATAAACCTTCAGATTCCTCTCCTTGCTTCTGTAGAAAGTAAGGAGGGCGGGGTAGAGAAGAAAGGGTAACACTTGAAATACATTAAGCTTTTTTCAGCAGAGCACATTAATAAATCTTAAGCTGTGGAAAGTGTGAATGAGGGAGGAGGTGGTAAGTGCTAGAGCTAAAATGGTCTTCATAATAATGTAAGGGTTTTTTTTTTTTTTTATCACAACTGGGAGACAGAGAAGCAGCAGAAGAGAAAGCTGAACAATGTCATGAGGCTGTGAAATCCAAGTTGGTTGAAATGGAGAAGGGACTTTCAGAGGACCAGAAAAGCTAACGTTCAATTGTTGGAATATTTTCTAAAAAGCACTGCAACATAAGTACATTGGAATATTTTCTAAAAAGCACTGCAACATAAGTACATGAGTACTTCAATATCCAGTAAAATCTACCACACATAGTTGTAGATATTTGCTTGTGCAAGTTGCTTCTTCTTGTCTGGTTGTTACAGTTTGAATGCATGTGTGCCTTCAAAATTTGGATGTTGAACCCTATCACCAAGGCAATGGAATCAAAATTCAGGGCCTTTGGGAGGTGATTAATGTCCTTTAAAAAGAGGCTACCTTAAATACTTAAACATAAGACCTAATACCACAAAAACCTTAGAAGAAAATCTAGGCAAAACCATTCAGGACATAGGCGTAGGCAAGGACTTCATGACCAAAACACCAAAAGCACTGCCAACAAAAGCCAAAATAGACAAATGGGACCTAATCAAACTCCACAGCTTCTGCACAGCAAAAGAAACAGTCATTAGAGTGAATCGGCAACCAACAGAATGGGAAAAATTTTTGCTGTCTATCCATCTGACAAAGGGCTGATATCCAGAATGTACAAAGAACTAAAACAGATTTGCAAGAAAAAAACAAACAAGCCCATTCAAAAGTGGGCGAAGGATATGAACAGACACTTTACAAAAGAAGTGTAAACTTCCTTCAGACATACATGAAGCCAACAAACATATGAAAAAATGCTCATCATCACTGGTCATTAGAGAAATGCAAATCAAAACTACATTGAGATACCATCTCACGCCAGTTAGAATGGCGATCATTAAAAAATCTGGAGACAACAGATGCTGGAGAGGGTGTGGAGAAATAGGAACACTTTTACACAGTTGGTAGGAGTGTAAATTAGTTCAACCATTGTGGAAGACTGTGTGGCGATTCCTCAAGGACCTAGAAATAGAAATTCCATTTGACCCAGCAATCCCATTACTGGGTATATATCCAAAGGATTATAAATCATTCTACTATAAGGACACATGCACACGAATGTTCATTGCAGCACAGTTTACAATAGCAAAGACCTGGAACCAACCC